>PJEX01000150.1:44905-86552 GCA_005350895.1 Colletotrichum tanaceti
CCCCCCCCCCCCCCCCCCCCAAACACAGCACGCCGAGTGACTGTCAAGGAGGTGACTACCAGCCGGCTTTCAACAATGATCCCCGTCGACCCCTCTAGTAGAACACCACAGGGACAAAGCAGTAGAGACGTCAGAGGAACCGATGAGAATGGTGCTTTTGATACGACGTGGCGGCTGACGAGAGCTTGACCAATCATACGGTTTCCCTAGAACAGACTCAGTTTCACCCAACAAACCCTCCCAAAATAAAGATTAACGCTATGTATGCCTGCTACGCGGCCGCTCACGAAGACAAATGCTCTGCTTCCATGTGAGGCCATGGGAAAGATGAACAAACCTCTCGGATCCTCGGATCCTTTCGGAGGGAGCCCCTTGACATCATGAGCAGCCTCTTAACCAACACTCCGGACCACATCGAGGCCCTAGACCGCCGCCCTGCTTGTCGGAGATAAGCAGACGAGAAACCGCTGTCTCTCGTGCATCACTCGTCTTGGTCTCTCTTGTAGAGGCCACTCAAGCTAGGGAGCACGGTCGTGCGTGGAGATCAGACCTCGATTCGAACTTGGGCATGGTTTGCAACTCACACCTTTCGACTTCAAATCGCAAGACACCGAAGAGAGGCTATGTCATATTTCCCATGGCTGGTTCCTCTCATCGTCTGACCCAGATAATACACCTCACCCGCCCCAGCAAGGGATTTAGCACAACTCGAACCATCAGTCGCGGACACTCCCCGGGGTTAGAATACAACTCTCCAGTCGCCCATATTAGCCATTGCTAGACGCAATATTGACTCGACGTTTTTCCTCTTGAAGTTGCCCAGAACACCCCTCCGCCAGCAACCCTCGCGTAATGTGAGCCTCCGTCCCGAGTACTTGGATCAAAGAACAGACTCCCCTACCCCCTGAACCCTCGAGAAGGGTATATTTTCACGACTCTCCGCGAATCGCCGCAGGCCAGTTTACGCCGGAAGCTACTGCTCAGGAGAAAAAGAGAGGTTATGGACCTGATAGCCCCGTTTCAGACTCCCAACCAACGCCGATAAGCCTCCGTTGTCCGTGAAGCATGAAAGCAGACACCGGGTTCGAAAACAGAAAACTACAAAGAAAAAAAAAGACACGGATCCCCCAGTACAATGCGTGGGCTACACCCGACTGTGGCCCAGTAGCCCATAACATGCTCGCTGGTCGTAGAAACTGCGTGATGCCAACCCTGGCCAAAGGTCCTGTTGTCCGTTGTTTGTTGTTTGTTGTCGGTCATAGCAAAGCATACAAATTCGTAATACGCCCTTTCGTTCCGCATGCAGGGCGTTTCGCCTTTTCCGGCTCAAACCGACGAGTAAGGAGAAGAAGAAGAAGAAGAAAAGGTTCAGCGATGAGTGAAAATGATGATCACTGTAGAACGCAAATCGGCTTCGCTCTTTGTGGCATTGATCCACTCCGAAGGAGAAAGACGCGACCAACGTCAGCGCCAGAGAAAGTCGAAGGCTTTAACCGGGCGCCCCGTAGCATGGGATATAACCCGAATGTTCTCGCATGCGTCCTCGAAATCATCGTCGAGATTGTACTCACGGTAGTACCATTGGTTAGTCCTCGGGTCGAAGAAGTCCCGTCGGTGTAATTCGGGGGTATGCAGCCCGAGGTACGACATCCACTGAGTGTGCTCTCGCAGGATGGCAGGGCTACTGACGTCTTCTGGGCCCAGGACTGTATTGATGGGCTGAGAGATGGACTTCTGTCCGCGGGCGTCTCTGTCGTTGAACATAAGCATCAGGCGCGAAGAAATCTCCTTGTCAATGGCGCTCAGGGACTGGCCGCGCTCGATGCGGCCGGCCAGTCCTGTCAGATACGATTTGTGGCCGTTCTTTCTCGGAGAATGAAGATGGGCCTGTGTGGCAAGATTGATTAGATTCAGCTTTGGGCCAGAGACCGAGGAGCCCGCGGTATACCTTCATCTCTCGCCGCGTGTCTGTCAAGAACGAGCAGTTGTCCATGATGCACCGGTAGATCTCCTTGAGGTAGCCCGGCTCGGCAGGCGGCGGCGGGCAACAGTGAGTCGTTGGCTGTGAGTCCGGGAAGAGAGAGACGGGCGGGCAGGTTTGACATAGACCCCGGACGCACGGTTCATTGCCGGGTCCTTCGTGATCGAGATAGTAGTGCAGCTGCGGGTGGGGGTGCTGTCAACACACAGGCTTCACCATCATCATGATCCCATCATTGCGACGCACCTCTGAGCACCCCGGCCGGGAGAAGCCCGGATCCCTCCGGGCGTCGGACGGGTTCGGCTGGTTCTTGTAAGCGTGCCATCGGGTATGCCAGACGTCCGAGCGTGTGCGCACATACGATTCTAAGATTGATCCTGTCCCTCTGGCTGACATCTCCTCGAATGACTTTGCCGGGTAAAGGCATGGCCTTCCAGTGCAGTGAGCACATGGAGCATACGTACTTTCGCGGCCACCCGAAGTTTCCCTGAGCCTCTGCAGCGGCCTCGGATTCCTGGAAGCGCCAGCCGATACCGTTCCCATGCTCCCTTGGGGTACGGGACAAGCCGTAATAGTCAACACTCCAGCCGGTCTGGATCTGGTCTCCGTTGGTGACCGATCGTGAGCCGTCCATCTCGACCGGGAGGTTGAGATCCAGAGGGGTTGGCCGGCCCACAACATTGCCGAGGTACGCTCCGGCGTCGCCATCCACGCGGACGAGGACATGGCGAGGCTCGGAGGGGGTGGCGGCAGAGAGATCAAATGGGTTGATGATGCCGACTGACGGACCGGACGCCGGTGTCGAAAATCCGCCGTCGGTGGCAGCGTCCTGGCTGTAGCAGTCGAAGATGGGATTCGGCTCTCCCGGAGCCGGGGCCACAGTCAACGTGGACGAAGAGACGGGAACGGCGTCCGGGGGTTTACTGCCACGTGGAAGCTCGGCGCTGTGGCGGACGTTGTGCGACGGTATCAAGGAAGCAACCAGGTCGCGGTTCTGAGGCTGGACCTGAGGCTGGACAGGCGTGCGTGCCGGCCATTGTTGGCGATGCATGAGAGACGACGACCCATGATGCGGCGGAGGAAGCGGACGAAAAGCGCTTCCCCCAAGAGAATCCTGATGCCCGACGAATCGATTGGAGATCAGCAAGCTCATATTCCGAAGGCGACTTGTTCCAGGTTGAGGCAGCGAAGGCAAAGTGGCCGGAAACACACAAAGTTCTAGTCTGCTCTGCTCCTCCTGGTGTTTGTGGATATCGGACAGATCCAAGGCGTCTTCTCTCTTTCTTAGCTGGGTTTGAGGCTGATCTCGCCACGGGTATCTGCAGGCGGGGGAGGGAGCACAAGCGCAGCAGACAACGAGAGGCGGGCGAAGGCGAGTCGTCATGTAAGATGGGCGGCGAGATCGATCTCAGACAAATAGCAGCACGGAGGAATGGAATGAGCGAGAAATGTGGGAGATCGGGGTTGGATTGATGAGCCCCCCCCTGTTCGTCACGATAGCTATGGGCTCAGTACGGATACACGTAGGACTGGCAACTGCGGCATCATCTGCGACCTTGTTTTTTCTTCTTCTTGTCTCTCGCCTGAATCAGAAAAGAAGGGCAAAGCGAAAGGGGATACAGGGTGGCTGGCCCTAGTCTCAGAGCATCTCGAAGAAAAAAGCAATGCGGGCCACCTCTGCCTCGTCTTGTCGTGCTGTCGATGCCCAGCCTGCGGGCCATGCTACATACTACATGTTAGTACGTACGTTTGGCCCTCAAGACGAGTGGTGGCTCTGGGCAGTCGGCGTCGCGGACGGCCCAATTTCGGCAGACAAATTTACGTGCAGAGTCGGCGTGGATACGTATCCATACATGCTACGGATACGGATATACATGATAGTGTTTAAGACTGCAGTAGGTAATCTTGAGACTGGAGCCCAGGGGGCTCGGGGGTTCGCGGCTGGCATCAGGGAGACCGGGGGGGGGGTGGGAGGGGTATGCGTGTGTGTCGTCGAGATTATGAACGATAGATGTGGAGTGACGTGCGTTACGTACTGTATCCGTTCCCAAGGAAAAAGGGACAGATTGTGTGTAAAGGAGGTATAAGTTGATTGTCGTCAGTCAAGGCTGAGGTGAGGCCGGCTGGGCCATATGAGACACAGCATCGTGGCCCGCAAGGTTTGGGTCCCATGGTGGCAATGCGTCAGAGACGCCATCACGACCACGCTGCCTCCCTGTCTTCAAGTATGTAAACCATGCCGTGCCGCTGCCGCCACGCTCTGACGAGGTGCAGTTTTTACTGCGAGTGCTGCTTTCTAGTCCCCACCTCTCCGCTTCAACGAACACATTATGTGTGCTGTCATTGGGATAGGTAGGTACACTACTCTCCCAGGTACGACACCACCCCAGCTGCCCAGGTACGGACGTACGGAGAACAGAGACGTGCAGTTGAGTTGCAGATTCTCTCTGAGACCTGTTTTGCCTGGCGCACCAGCAAAACCACAAACACCCTGCTACTCGATTCCTTGAGCTAGGTAAGTGGGCCTGGATTGGTTCGGCGGGCGGGGACCCCTCATTCTCAGGGATCGTTCATACTGCGCCGCTTCTTTTCGGCCACATACCTAGGTAGGTACTTAGCAACTTCCATCTGTACGTAGTACGTGGTTGGTGGTGTACTGAGGGTATCCACGTACGGATCCACAACTCTCCGATCGATAGACGAAGAACAAACAGTGTTGATGATATTAGCAGACGACAACACCAAGGGCGCCCTCCCTCAAAGCGTGGGTGAGATCTGGGGAAGGCAAGCCAAGATGGGTGGTGGTGTTTGAAATGGCGTAAACGCTGCATCTGCCTCTTATCGGGGTTAGAGATACCTGTACGGAGCTTTCCCTTCCTACTCTTCCTTCTCTCCCGGGCTCTTGGTCAAAGGACCCCGACGTCGTGGGTGTGTAACCGATCATCGGGGTTGGTAATTAGGTAATATAATGTATACCTGGTCTGTCTGGGTGAATCGGGCTACAAACCTCTCGCCTTAGCTGGGTGACATAGGTTTCCCGCTACAGGTAATTCGTTCATGTAGATATTGCCCTTGCAACTCTGGACCGAAAATGTGACGGATGACGACCCGATCGACTGGGCCTGAACGATACGCTTGAGCCTATTACGTAGGTATCCGTAGTAGATGTCAATACCGGTATGCAGGTTGCTAGTGTGCTGGTGCTTTGGTGCTGACGGGCGCCGACCGAAGCCTGGCTTGCTGATGGAAGGACAGCCTGCTTGCCCGCTGCCCGCCCCCGGCGACTGGGGTCCAGTTGATGATGCTTGGCATCCGAGATGCCATGTGATGGCATGCTGCAAGTCTCCCCCACCTCATCCCTGGCCTCACCTGCCCAGCCCAGCCCAGCCTCAGGCCCCCTGCCCAGTGCGACTAGTTTGTCCTCTTCTCTGGCGTTTGGCATCCAACGTTGGGACTCGACTCTTGGCCTGTGTGAAGAATTTGCACATGCCTGCCACCCAGAGGGCCACACGAACCGCGTCAACGCCAGTCATCCGAGGCCTACGGATACACTAGCTTTGACAACATGGAGCTCGAAAAAGCAATATGCCGCAGCCGGCTCCTACCGGGATGACCATCCGGCACCACGATCGACAACGTGCCGCACCTCCAGCTCGAATCAGCATCACGTAGGTACCGGTACCATTCATGCCCCCTATTAACTTTCTGCCCTTCCAGTTGGTTTTAGGGGGTGTGCTGCAAGCGCTCTGTACTTGGTTTTGCTAACCTTGAAAGACCAACGGGGGGGGAGAGCAATGTAGTGTAGCGTATCTCCGTCAAAAACGCAGCCGAAGTCATTTGGGAGCCGGGAAGAGCGCCACCACCATCATTCAAGGGGCCAGACCAGGAGGGGATTTCAGAGGGATGATACAGAATAGATAAAACGTGATCATGTAAAATTGATACATGGGCAATGGGGGTTAAAGCTTCACTGCCCGTCTCTTCTCGTCGTGCCCAACTCCTATCCACGAGCTAAGACTTGTTGCTTACCGCCACTTCAGATCTAGGTGTCCGTCAGTCTCATGAGCTATTCCGCCGAAGAGCAAGAATCTAAGGATAGCCGCTGTCTTGGAAACTCCCGCTTCTCAACACGAGGGTGGTAGAACGCTGCTGCGGAGGCTCGGCTACGGCCACGGGTTAGGAATCCCTTCGTCGCAGCAGTTGAGACCTTGTCTCAGAAACAGGCGCGACATACGGCATGGCTGGCGATCCTCCTCATCAGTGCCATGTCTGATTCCAATTCTCAAATTCAGCCATGAGATGGCTGGGTGTGTGCTCGCGACTGCTGGAGATCTCCAAGAGTTGTAGCTACAGCTGTCGGGTGATTTTATACGTATTCCGAATTTCCCTCCCTGAGATCTGCCAGTGCGTGTTTTTGATGATAAGTTGGCTTGGCATGGCTGCCGACCACCATCAATGAGCTGCAACTCAACCCTTTACATTCTTCCTGACATGACGCCCGTTTAGACCGCGTATCGCAGCCTCAGACCAAATTTGTTCTCGGGGGGTTTGTGCGTGTCGGCATGGTTGTAAAGTAACATGCATCTCGGTTGGCACCAAGCAGCTGGTTGCCTGCATGGCTCGAGAAAAGAAAGGCACCGCCTTTGCGATTCGCTGCTGTTGAACAGTGCATCATGTAACTTGATGGCGATCTGAGGCGGCGGTCTGAGGCGGTCTGGCCATGACCTCAGCGGCATGACGCCAGATCTTAAGGATAGTGTCAAGTCTGGCGAGAAGCTCTTCGAACGCCATGCCGACCTTCAATTTTAAATGTGGCCGACTCGTCTGATACTTGGCCAAAACAGTCGCAGGCTCGCTATGCCTCATGCACTGGTGCTGAAGTAGTAATTTTCCCACAGGTACTCGTAGTCTTCCAGGATGCCACCAATGAGCCCGGGGACTCTTGATCGCACGCCACCGACGATGCCTTTCATAATATTTTCGTAAAAGGCCCCCCGCATCGACCACCAACCCATGGCCCAGGCTCGCTTGTTCCACTCGTCACGTTCAAGCGGCGTGGTCCTGAAGCTCCGGTCTCTGAGTTGACGTGCGGCGTACTCAACGCTCAGGCCAATCAGCCACGGTGTCCACGCCTTCTTATTCTTGCTTTTAGAGAGGGCAAGTGAGTATACCAGCGGCGCCAAAATGTGGAGCACCTCAGCCGCCTGGGCGCTGCCTTGGAGTTGGTTCAGCAACTTGGCGGCTGGTTTGATATCTTCAGCCGTGAGGACCTTGCCCAGGAGGTAGCTGCTGACATCGCCGGCGTTGGGTAAAGAGGGCAGACTCATTCCTGTCCTAGGCATGACCCAATCCTTTTCGTGGGGCTTCGGGCCGTCCTCGCCTCCTGATGCATGGCCGTTGGCGGGCTCGACGGACATTTCCTTAATGGCGCCAGCGTCGTCGTCGGCTTCCGGTTCTTCGGGGACAGGCTCACGCTCTGGAAGGACGGGAGAAACAAGAGGCCGTGAACGCGTTACGCGCAGTAGCAGCAGACGGCAGATGGCTTTGATGGCCTCTAACAACACGACGACACGCCATCGGCCGCGCTCACCTCCACGCCTCTTGGCTGCCATCTCGCAGAGGAGTTGTGTGTAGGTGACCATCTGCAGTAACATGGCGATGCGGCGGTACATGGGACTCCGCTGGGTCCAGTACTTGGTGTAGCGGCTGTGGGGGGACGGTAGCCGCGCCATAGGAATGCGCGACAAGGCGCGCATGAGAAGCGTGTCATGATAAAGAGACAGAAGCTGCACACTCGAATGAACTGTTTCGGAGGCAATCTCAGCGTCGCGGAAACGACCTGCGATGATGGGCTTGGTTAGCTGGGAAGCGATGACTGCGGGCCAAGGAGGGGCGTATGTGTGTTTACCAGGGATGATGTACGTCAGTGATCTCAGAGCCGATTCTATTTGGGAGACCTGGCCGGCGTTTTTGGTGATGAACTCATCATACATTGAAAGCCATTGCGGCGGCAGTGACAGGACGGCGCGGATTGTAGACGGCTGGTGCGAAAGGCGGGTTTTGTTGGGGATATCGGCGGAGGTCGACATGGCGCCAGGATTTTACAGCATTGAGGACGTAAAGAAGGCGATTGATGCGGAAGTAGTGGACCGAGGAATTAGTACAGAGAAGGAGAACGCGACAGTGATGCTGACTGAGGCGGAAGGGAGAAGCAGACAGCGAAATCACAAGATGGTGACAAATGGCAGCCGACGTGCTGATCCGGGCCCGCGCTCTGAGCCGAGGTCGCAGGCCACCTTGCTATCTGTGTACCTACCAAAGGCACCTAAGTACCTAAGTGCCTTAAGTGCCTAAATACTTAGGTAGGTAGGTAGGTCCCACGTATCCTAGGTAGGTACCTACCTACTACATAGGTAGTAGAGACCTTCGAAGTATGAGTTTTCAGGTTTAGATGCATTGAGCCAATGAAATTACGTCGCATGCCTATGCGTGGTTGTTCCCTGCCAGCTCGGCCTTACTCCCTTAGTTGCACAGGGGACGATACAGAGTACAATGCCTGCAAATATGTACGTTCCATTCACACGCTGGTGATACTTGCATACAGCCTTTTTGCTTCTTTTGCTTCTTTTGCTTCCTCTCGTCCTCGTCTACAGCGACCTGACATTGCCGTGGCATCCACCTTACTAGCAAACAGCCGGTATGGCTACGACAATGTGATGAGATGGATGGCCGGACCACGGCGCCAACGGAGATGTCGACCGGTCGCATCTCTACGGAAAAGGGGTAAGGGTATCAAAAAACACAACGCCTTGCCCAAGGCCAAACTCATGTGCAGGCAAAACGAGCTCCGCCGCTTGTACCCAAATCCACACCTATAGAGAGCAATATGCCTCCAGCATGCATGCCTGTCATCTACTCCGGCGCAAACAACTTGCGTTGTCTGCCTTCCTTCCAACGCCCCTAGATCCTCTCAAACCCGGCCTTTTCAAGCTCACGTCCTGTGGGTAGCATCGGACGTCCCTGCATCGGAAACGGCCAGAACAGAGGGTTCTCCAGGACCTTGGCCGCCCGCGAGACCGACGGCATTTCAGTCTCTGTCCTCTTGGCGCCCATTGCCATTTCTGGGTTCGGCATCTCGGTCTCGTCGGTGCTGCCGCCCCAGGCGCAAATGAAGTCATCCTCAATGACGTTTGGTGCAAAGAAGTTGAGGCTGCTTGTATATGGCCTGACCAAATGCGCGTATTCAGCATTTGAACGGACCGTCTCGCCCATGTCGACGTCTATATTCCACTTCTTGGCCAGGTATCGTAGTATGTTCAGCGCCTGTTCTGCGAAATGATGGCACGGTGCCATCTCTTCCAAGTCTCTAATGCCCTGCTTGATTGCCTCCACAACGCGAGGCGGGTATGGCGGCTGGGCTGGGGGGTCGACGTTGGCTTGCGCTGTTGCTTCGAACCCCTTTTGCTGCGGCGCACATGCCGCGCCGATGGCCAGATGCATGATGGACGAGGTGAGGACGAAATACGGGACGAAGGACGGCGTCCTGCGAAGAGTATAGAGTTGTGAATATGACCGCAGAAGGCCTTGAATGGCATCGGCCGCCTGTCCACACACGTCCCGCGGCAGCAGCTTAGAGCCGATTATTCTCAGCTTGATGAGCGGCCGGAAGAGGAGAAGAATGGCAAAGTGGTAGTACATGCTAAACCGTTTTCAGTCAGTGGCAGCCCCGTCCCAGATAGAATGATGTACTCACTGGGCAAAGAGCACGGCGGGCGTGAAGTTATGGCCCAGTCTCAGCACCTCTGGTATTCTGTCATACCAGTTGAGATATTGAGTGTAGATGCCCAGAAGGTCACGGCTGGTCAACGGTCTTCCTGGGGAGTGGAGGATGTAGAGACTCTGGTGGACAAGCTCACTCAGTTCACAAAAGCACTTGTACACAGACCGGACGTTGGAAGGCTGCTCAGCTGATCGCTGCAACGGGGCGCCTGACGGAAACGTTGAGCCTTGTGCACTTGGCATGCTTGGTGTGTGTTGTAAACTCAGTAAGAACTTACCATCATCCGTGTATGGAATCCACAAGGAAGCCTCAATGTCGTCGATAATGGCGGGCTTTGGCGGTAGGTGAGGGAAGCAAGAGCATTGCGGGAGTGAGCCAGTCGCCAAAGACCAAGCGCTGAACAGAAGATCAGCTCGTGAGCCAACATTTCAAGGCCGTTCCGACAAGACACTCACTGATCAAGCGCAAAGGCGCCCCAGAAAGTGGCAGCCTGCACTGCAAACTCGTCGTCGTCTCCATCCTCTTCTAGCTGGTGGAGACCCATCTCAATGGCCAAACGAATGCTCTGCCCTGCATAGTACCAACTTTCCGAGTCCCGGCCGCAGCTTGCTTCTCTTATCGACATTATGCCTAAGGCTTGGATTGTGGTTAGATTATGGTGGTTGTCTTGGAGGTAAAATAAACGTTGGGCCTCTTTGAAAAAATGATCCCCCGAGGTGTACGGATCGTTGGGGTTTGCTCTCGTGCTGGACTTGCTGGAAAACCGACACCCCAAAGCCAGGAGCGCATTCACCAGTATGGGTGAGCAGTAACGATGGACGCCGTTTTGGAAATCTTTTAGAAAGTGCTCTTTGCTCAGGGAAGCAAAGGTCGGGTATTCCCAGCAGAAGTATAGAGCCAGGAGATGCTGCACCAGGGAGCCGTCGTCGGTAATGTTCGTCCAATCCTCAGGGGGCAGCTTCATATCTGGCAAATCGAGCGGCGCGAGCACCTGATCAAGGCCTTGATACTTGGACCCGCCCTCAGAAGTTTCCGTATTGCTTGTTGACTCTCCCCATGTATCGAACAAGCCCTGTGGCGGCTTGTTACTATTATTGTCTGCACTCCAGTTCATCACATCGGGATGCGAATTGCTCCGGGTACTCTGGCTGTGCGATGAGAGGTGCCACGGGCTGTTGGAATCGATATCCTGACGCAAGTTAGATTGCCCTGTGATGGGGCTCATGGTCACAGATCCAGGACCTCCGACATTTCTCGTTCTAATTGGCGCTGGCGTCGATCCTGAAAACCCCGTGCGGGCACCTGATCCGCCAGCGTTCGCATCACCGGCTTGCTCAGCAGGGCGGCTGAGAGATGTTCTCGCACCACCGCCGGAGGGAAGGGTACCGCCTAGCCATTCCGAGACCGATTCTAGGGACTGACCCCCTCGCAACCGTTGCAATACATCCTCCCACATATCGGAGCGTACAAGGGCAGCAATAACCTGGTCGCTGGACCGCTGGCGGTGGCGCAGTTGGTCAATTTCGCTTCGAAGGTGCTCCTTGGATTGGCGAACTGGAATCTCGTAGACGCACTCAACATCTTTCTGGGCTTTGCAGCGGCCACATGGCTTCTGGCCATCGCACTGAAGGGCAATGTGTTAGTACGCGGTTTCATGGAGACAGGAACTCGTAGCGGGGGGACGGGATATCAAGGTCGCTGTCACTTACCTTGGCGCGCTTTTTGCGACACTCGGTGCAAGCATTCGGCGTCACGACGCCCAAACCCCGCCTTCTCTTGGACAACTGGCCGGCACCAGAGCTGCCACTCACGGACGGCGTGGGGGCCGAATTGACCGACGGCGCAGGTATAGGGATGGATGTAGGCGCAGGGGCAGACGTCGCAGGCGGTCCCCCGGAGGAGTCAGAGCCGGCGCCAGGCTGAGCCTGCTGTTGGGTACCGGATGCCTCCTCCATATCGGCGGTGCTTGCGCGCTTCAGTTTGACTGATGGTAGCCTCGAGCCGAGTCTACCAGGCAAACTCGACTTTGAAGGCTTTGTTTGGGAATTGACATAATGAGGCCGTTCAGAGGCGGGCGTTGATAGGCATCGATCTAGGACTGGAATATCGAACTTTGATCGGGGGTATGTATTCTAACAGCACCGAGCAGTAGCGTTGGGCGGCTAGATGATTCGCGAAAGGCCGAGGCTCGACTGGAGGGTGTGCGCAAGGAAAACCAGAGAGTAGAAGGGTCGAAGGTGCAGAGGGAGATCTTCTCGTCAGTGTAGCAGCTCCTTGTCGTCAAAGCGAAAGAGCGATGGCGGATGACACACGAGGTAAGGATATTGACAGCAGCGGCTGCCCCTCTTTCTCCTTGGGTGCCCTGACTACCGAAGCATGCGCCGAGCGTGAACCCGCAGCTCAACGTTGGAGCGCCTCCGTGATGATGCTTTGTGAAGTGGGCCACCTGTGTATGTTTGTGGGTGTGGCAGGCGCAGACGCGGGTTATCAGGTCGGAGCTGGCTGGCTGGCTGGCTGGCACAGGGAGTGTTGGAGGGGGACGTAAGCTGTGGGGGAGAAAATACCTGTAATGATGAGGTACAGTATATGGTACTTAGTTAGGTAGGCAAGTAGGGTGCACGGGCGAGAAATGCAGCTTGTGATGAAGGGGAAAATGCCGGGAAACTCAGGAAGATGGTGGTGCAGCGGTCGGTCGGGTCCACGGTTTGCACCTCACCTTACCCCCCCCACTGATCAGCCCTTACCCCCCCCCCACTGCAGCCCCACGGCACTTTACCTAATTAGGGGGGTAAGTTAAGGCATTTCTAAACAAACCTTTTTTACTAGTTATATACTCTAATAGGGTTTTAAGTACCTTACAATTATGCATATTTACTAACAACCTAATAAAATAAGTATTAATATAATTTAATTATATTACTAGGGTGATTTAAATATACCTTAACTATACTATTGCTATAGTAATTTAAATAATACTTAAGGAGTGTAGTTTAGTATTTAAATTTAAATACTTCTTTATTCCTATTTCTACCTACAGTATATATATATAATGTCTTTATCTTCTTATAAATTAGCAGTAATATTATTAATTAATATAGAAGAAATAGGTATATATTATAATAGAAGTATACTTTCTATATACTAATATAAGGGAAATAGGATTCTTTAAGTAACTAAACGCTGCAAAGCATTAGGATACTATTCTACTAAAAGATAATAAGAAAGAATTAGAATATAGTATACCTAGAGATAATAAATATAATAAAGTAATTATAAGTAAGTATATTACACTTATAGAGTTAATTCTAATAGTATATATAAGACCTATCTAATAATAATTAGATTAAAGGAAGAAAGAGAATTAATATAAGCTTATAAATATAATAGTATTATAACTCTATTATAATTAGGTAATACTAAACTAATGTAGAATATATACTCTAAAATATAGGCACTTACACTCTTTTTATTACTTAAAAATAAAGTAAATATAATAACTACTTAAGATATTATCTACTGTAAGTGCTTTCCTAACTTTCTAACTACATTAAAATTAGGTATAGCCTATATAGTAAATCTTTAAGGTAAAACCCTAGAGAGGATAAATACTATCCTAGATTTAGTAAGCTTAGATATTATATATTATTTAGGGATTATAATAATAATATAGTAGAAATAGGTTTAGTATAGCTATACTAGGCTAAAAAGTTAAAGCAAAAGAGTGCTTTTAGCCTTTTTTAGAGTCTACTATACCTAATAAAAAATAGAGTACTTAGGAGTTAAATATTACCTAAAGTTATCTCCTAACTTAATTAATATTAAGGTTACTAATATAGTAAAAGTACTAGAGTAAATAGTAGAGCTTAGAAGGTAAAACATAGGTCTTATAGATATATCTATAACTACTAGAGTGTATATACAGGCAATCTAATACTTTTATAGTATCTAAAGGAAGTTTTAAGAAGGGTCTGTATATAATGTATTAGTAGTAGGATTAGAGTGTTATCTAAAGCCTAGTATTATACTAGTAAGTATATATAAAGCCTTTATTATAATATAATCCTAATACTATAATGTTTAGATAGTTAATAGCTTTAGCCTAACAATTTGCTATAATAGGCAGGTATCTAGTTATTAAAAAGGAGAAAAGCATTTCTAGAATAGAGTTAAAGGGCCCTTTAATACTGTAGAGAATTAGCCTTTTCTATATAACTAGATCCTAAAAAACAGCTTAGATTTAACTTTAACACTATTAACAAACCTTCTATATAATAACTATAACTACTATAATATAGTTAGATAAAAAACATAAGTATAGTTATATAGTAGGTTATTATACTCCTATTATATATCTATTATACTTTAATTATACTCTAACTATTCTTAGCTAAGAATTATTTTAATAATAATAATAATTTTATCTCTATTTAATGCAGTTATATTTTTAAATTAATTATACTAGAAAAACTTAACAAAACTCTATTTGCAGTATAGATATTAATTAGGGTCTATAACTATATGCTACCTATCCTAGAGAAAATACCTAAAGGCTATCTTAATAAGCTTTTTGCTATAATTAAGGGGATTTAGGATCTAAAACTAACCTACAGTAAGTATATTATTATTATAATACTATAATAACTCTAATATAATTCTATATAGGTACTCTAATATCTAATCTAACTATATAAGAACTTCTTAATAGTTATAATGTATGTTCCTTTAGTAATATTTATAAAAGTTTAACCTAGACAGATAAGATTAAGAAGATAATCTATAAGTCTTAAGCTCTTATTTATCCTAATTAAGGTAGGATTAATAAGGTTTAATATTAGTTTTCTCTTAAGAAAGGAACTAATTAATAGGTAAGAAGCATACTTTAAATATATATAGAGTATAATTCTAATATAATCTATAGTATATTTAAGATATTTACTGTAATAGTACTAACTATCTTATCTGCTATGCTTATCCTAAACAACTAGATCTACTAGTAAAGAGAGAGTATATAGAGGTTAATATATCTTTTAAGTAAATTATAGGTTTAGAGAATTATAAGCTAGTTTTTACTAAGCTATCTATTATTATGCAGTAAGGTAAGCTTTTAAATAATTATATTATAATCTAATTATACTAATATAATAATACTAGTTAAAACCTATCTCTACTTCTTTATAAATAGTAAATTAGTCTAACTCTACTTTTAGGTCTTTAAAATGCTTTATAAGCTATAGGAAAGATATTTTAGCCTACTACTTTATTAGCACTATTACTACCCTAACGCATAACCTTTAATAAAGGTTTTAGTAGTAGATTAAGATATAAGGCAGCTTTTAGGTAAGTATACTACTAGCATAATAAAAACATAATAGTATTATGTATTAATCCTTTAACCCTTAGGATTTAGGTAGTTCCTTACTACTATTAACCCTAAGCAATAGCCTTAGTAATAGTAGATCTATTAATTAGTAATTCTCTATAAAGTATACTTTTAATATAGTATTAAATAACTTCTTAGCCCTAACCTATAGGTTACCTATAGCTATAAGCTTTACCTATATATAATAAGCCTTTTAGAATACAAGACAGAATCTAATTATTTATATCTCTATAATCTTCTTATTAGTTTGTTACCCTTTTAGAAATATAATAGGATTATAGTCTAATTATCTTTATTAGTGTATGCTATAGATAATAGCCCTATCTATAACTAGGTAAAGTATAAAAAGAACTATACTCTTTAAAGTTACTTAAATTAATACCTCTCGCTAATTCCACTAAGGATTTAGAATATAGTGCAGCTACACACTAACGTTATTAAAGCAAGTTACTAGTATAAATATGCCTTTAGGAAAAATATAGGATTAGTAAAGGGAGTATGCTTATAAGTTATCTAAACATAATCCTATTATAATATTACTATATTACTAATAGGTCTTTTATACTTAAGGGTATATATTATTAATTAAGAATATATAAATATAGACTAAAATATATAGGAGAATAGGTTGCTTATAAGTTCCTATAACTAAAGTTTAACTATACAGTTTTATTACTTATTTACCTTAAGAAATAGTATATATCTCTTATAATATTATAATGCTATTATAATGTAATCTTTTAATATACTTAATAGGGAAGAAGGGTTTATAGAGTAGGAATAATATTACTATACCTACTATACCTACTAGGGAGATTATTATTCTAGAGGATACACTACTTCCTTTAGCATCCTTATCTAGGGTCCTAACTTATTAATATATAGATTTATCCCCTTATAAAAGATAAGAGAAGAGAAAGTAAGTATATATTATATTTATATTATAGTCTTATTATATCTAACCTATATCTAACCTATATTATTAGGTATATAAAGTTATAACTAGTAGAAACTCTATAGGATAAAATAACATAAAGTGTAACAGCTTTAAATAGCTAAGGATTAGGATTAAGATTAGTAAAAATGCTTAAGTTATAGTTAGACTTAGAGTAAGTAAAGAGGTAGGAATTAGAGTTAGAACTTAAGATTGCTAACACTAAACTAGAAGCTAAATAGTGTAAATTTAGACTTATTATATATATAGTATAATTTAAATTCCTAGTAGTATAGTACTAAAAGAATTATAACTCTATTATACTCTTATTATGCTTTCTATATATATATCTTTCTCTAATTCTTAAGATTTCTCTAATTTATAAGATTTTAAGATAATTTTATAGACTTTATTACCTTTCTCTAGGTCTAAAGATTTTATAGACTTTATCTTATAAGTAGTGTAAATAATATAGTAAGTATAAAGAAAACAGTATAAATATAAAGACAAATTACTAACTAACTAATACTAGTACTATAGTAAAAATAGAATTATACTTATGTTATACTCTAATTATACTTTAATTATGCTTCTCCTTACTTCTCCTTAATTTAAAAGATATCCTAGACTTTACATTTTAATTCTACGTAAGGCATAACGTTAGGGCAGATTTCCTAACCTCTAGCCTAACATAAATTATATCTTTTATAAGGCTTAAGACCTATTATCTGCCTTATTATTTAGACATTTATCTAACATAATTAGATCACTTAGCTATTATTATAGTATTATTATAGTATAATAACTTACTTTTCTATATAATAAGTGTAGTATAGCCTCTTTCTAAATACTTATAGGTATAGTAGCGTTAGGCGTATTAGGTACATTAGGTATGTTAAGTACGTTAGGTATGTTAGGTATATTAGGTGTCTATAAAGAGTAAGCAATTATAGTCTAATTATAATAAGATTATTATACCTTTATACCTCTTCTATATTATCTTTATAACTAGGTCTGTTAAGTGCATTAGGTGCGTTAGGTGCATTAGGTATATTAGGTAGGTTAGGTATATTAGGTACGTTAGGTATATTAGCGTTAGGTATATTAGTTATAGCTATACTAACTAACGCCTAGTAAGTCCTAGTATTAGTCTATAAAGAGTAAGCAATTATAGTTTAATTATAATATTATTATTATACTATTATACCTCTTCTATATTATCTTTATAACTACTGCTAATAATAGTATCTAATAGAGGGTTCTATAGCTTACTGTTAGGCTTAGAGTCCTTAACAGTATTATATAAATTATAATCTCTTTATAATCTAATCCTTTTTAGGTTATAATAAAGGCTTTCTAACTGCAGCCTTTTTTACTGCTTTTAAGGCTATTAGATCTACTGTTTTTAAGGCTGTTAGATCTCTTTAGCGCAATCTAAATCCCTAGCACTATCTAAACCCTTAGCACTATCTAAATCAGTATTAGATACTACTGTATTTAGGCCTAGAGGGCTAAGGGATAAAGGGTTATTAAGAAGCTTATAATAGAAGGCTATATATAGGTTAATTATAATTAAAAAGTGTTCTTTTAATAATATATATTATATATACTTTGTTTTAGCTAGGTCTTCTTTAGTAAGCCTACCTAACTAGGAGGTATATACTGCAGTCTTATGTATATTAAGGATATATCTTAAAAGAGTTATATAATTAGTAAAACAGTTCTAATAAGAGGATTATAATTAGATTATATCTATAGTATAATAGATAGGTAGAGTAAGCTTATATATCTTATATAAAGTACTAGCTTACTTACTAACTAAGATATATTAAAGTAACAGAATACCTCGCTAGACTGCAGTTATATCTAGCTATTACTATTAAGCTAGAAGGCTAGCTATTCTATAGGGTAGACTTTAATTCTAAGGTATTATTTCTAATATTATAACTATATTATAATAATATTATGTTAGCAGAATGTTAGTAGAATGTTAAGTCTAGGGCTACTTTACCTAGCCTAAGATCTCTTATATAACTATTTTACTTAAATTTAAAGAAATTGTAATAAGAAAGTAATATATTTATAATTTAATTTAAGTTCTTCTTCTCTAAATTTATATATCTTCTTTCCTTCTTTTTCCTACTATTTAAAAAGGTATATTAATTAAAATTATTAGAGTTTACTTATTATATAATTAGTTATACTTACCTATTTTAGCTACCTATTTAATTAGCTATACCTACCTATACCTACCTCTATTTACATTAAGTATAAGTTAGTTATTATAGGGCTAATAGGGTATATACCTACCCTCTATAAGGTTTAGTTAATTAGCTAAAGGTACCTACCTTACCTATAAAAGTAGGGTGCCTACTTCTTATACTTTAAGATAATATATTAAAGGTAATTTAATTTCTTTTTAACTAAACTTTTTCTACTAACTGTACTATAATAACTAATTAGCAAAATAGCGCTAGTTTAGTTAATAATAGCATACCTAGTAAGTTTTACTTCCTAACCTATTTAGTTTATAATTATAATATAATTTAGGCTAATCCCCTTACCTAGTATAAGGCCTAATTAACTTAACCCTACTACCCTCCTCCTAGATATAAGATCTATCTAGCTAGTAAGAACCCTTATAATAATATATATATCCTATTAAGTACCTAGCTAGTTATAATTAGATTATAAATTAAACATAATACTAATATTAAGATTAAGGTCTTAATTTTATTAAGATCTTCCTTAGTAAGCAATTCTGCTAGTTTAATTTTAGCACTAACAATACACCTATTATTTATATATATTTAGTAGGTTAATATCTTAATCTCTTAATTATATTCTTATTATATTCCTAACATAATCTCTAGATACTTTTTAAATCTTCTACTACACTAATTTATTATCTCTATAACTATTTAGAGAAAACCTATAACTAAAAGTTTGTAATTAACCTATAAGCTATTACTACTAATACTAATAGTACCTTAAAGAAGGGTACTAGTAGTTATCTTACCCTAGAGGATAAGACTATATTTATTTATATACTTATAGTATAATTCTATTATACTAGAATTATAATTTACTAATTGCTTTCTAGCCTTCCTTATTAAATAGTTTTAGGATTCTTAGTGTAATTCTATATAGTTTAACTAGAATTATATATAGCTTACCTACTACTAAGCTGCTAATACCTTAATTATACCTCTAGAGGCTAATAAGCCTATTCCTCCTATTAGTACTACTTAGAAGAAGCGTAAGTATAGTACTAAGTATAGTACTAAAGTAATTAGCTTCCTAATCTATTATAATATAATTATATTACTAATATAATTATATATAAATTATTACCCCTAAAATAGAGGTAGCGCTTAAGGATTAGCTTTAGAAAGTAAGCTAATACTTTATTATTATAATTATATTATATCCCTAATATATTCTTAAGAGAATAATAAGGCTAAATAACTTCCTCCTCTAGGTCCCTCTAGCCCCTCTAGCCCTACTAGCCCCCCTAGCCCTTAGGTATCCCCTAAAACCCTTTAGAAGAAGTAGAAACTTAAGGAATTCTAATATACTATTAATAAGGTAAGGTCTCTCTACTAATAATATAATTATAATGCTAATATAATCTCTCTTAGCTAAACTAGATAATTACCTCTTATAAGGAGGCTATTAAAAAGGCTAAGCTTACTATTACTAAAGCTAAGGTAGAGGCTTCTACTATAAGTAATATTATAATATATTTATATTATAATCCTAATATAATTATAGGCTAAAGGTCCTAAAGCTATTACCACTACCTATAATACTATTAAGCAGTTTTCCTAGATACTAGAGTTACTTTTAGAGGAGAAGAAGGTCTATAATAGATATAAGGTCCTTACTAATTCTCTTAAGTTACCTAAGGTTAATCTATTCCTATTATATTTCTATTATGTTACTAATATACTTAGGGTGCTAAATTCCCTTACTAGATCTCCTGCCTAGATAGCAGTAAAGGTTAGGTTCCTACCCTAAAGGTAATCTAGGAGTAGTAGTCCTTATAAAGACTTAATCTTTTATATAGCATAAATAAGGTATACCCCTCTTACTAAAAGCTTTAAAGTAAGTTATCTTTAAGCAGTATTATATTATAATCCTAATATAATTAAATCTAGACTTTAAGAAAAGAGTATAGTGTTAATATAAATAACCTTAATGCTTAGTAGCTATTACTATAGGTAGAGCTTATACTACTCCTAGTAAAGATATTATACCTAACTATTAGGCTAATAAATATACCTATCTATAGCTCTTTAACTTCTAATTTTATTAGGATTATATTATAATAATATTATAATCTTAGAATTAATATTATAATCTTAGGAATATAGATTAGGGAATTATACTATATTAGGAATAATACTTAGTATTATAGTCTTAGGAATAAGGATAAGGGAACTAAGTAGTAGTTTTATCTATTAAGCATTATACTAACATAATAGCAACATAATTAGGTTATATCTAGGGTAAATAAACAAATATATATATAAGATTTACATAACATTATATTACTAGAGTGACTTATAGCAGTACTTGCTAAGCCGCTAACCGATTAGTAGGGGGGGTAAGGGCTGATTAGTAGGGGGGGTAGGGTAAGGCGATAGCCAGTCAGGTCTATCAGTCCTTAATCAGGCACAGGCGAGTGATTAGACTAACTGACATTACCCCCCCCCTGCTTAAGTGAGAGTACTAAGCGTTTCTAGCCTATGCATAGTTAACCTGTTAATAGATTATACGCACTTAAGGGTAGCTAATTAGTGAAATATTTTACTAATACTATATCTCCTAGGTTACATACTGCTAGATTCTTGTAATACTAGTAACAGAAGATTTTAAAGTCTTATAAGGGGGAAATAATCTAGAAACGTTTCTAGAACAGTCCTATAACGTTTAAAGAAGAAAGTCGTTAAAAGAAACCTTTTAGAAACGTTTTTAAATTAGTTTATGTATAGATAAGCATAATATAGTTAACTCTTAAGGAACTAATACTAAAGGCATTACTAATCTTATAGATTTAGAGTAAATACTAACCTTTAAGGTATATAAAGAGTATCTCTAAGCGCTAGAATATAGTAAAGAACTGTTAAACAATAATATTACCTTCTCTATATATCTAATATATTAAGAATACATTAACCTAATCTAACTATTATAAGATAATTAGGTAATATATTATATTAATATTTATAATGTTATTAAATAACTAAGAAAAAACATTAGGCTGCCTAATAATAAGCTATTAAGCTAATTTTAATCTTAGATCTAAGCCTTATTAATAGAAGATCTTATCTAGATAGGAATATTATTACTATTAATTAGGTTTACTTTCCTATAGTAATTCTACTACTACCTTATATATTAAATAAAGGTATTACCTTTATTATTCTAATAGAAGCGCTATCTTAAGAAGAGGTTAAAGAACTATAGGATACAGTAAGTACTAAGCCTAGAAGTAATTATACTATATTTATATAAATATAGATTTAATACTATACTAAACAGAAGGTAATCTAATTTAAATCTAAGTCTGCTGCCCTTAGAAACATAGAAGTTATACACTACTCTTGTATATACTAAGGAGGTAAAGTATACCCCTACACACTAATTACTGATTTCAGCTACTTTAGCGTTATATCTAACCTAAGCTTATAAATAGAAGCGCTTTATACTAAAGTAATAGAATTTACTGTTTAAAAATAGGTGCTAGCATAAGTTAATTTATATTTAAAATGTTTCTAAAATTAATTAGGCTAACTTTAGGTAATTAAAAGTATAATACATGTAATACATTAGCGATTTTAGAGAAGAGTAGCTTGTAATAATTAGATAGATACCTATATACCTACTTTATACTCCTTAGACTATAGTATAAGATATTAAGATTTAATTAAATTTACCTTTAAACTAATATAAGGAACTTTTAGTATATTGTTAGCCTACAGTAATAGAATATTTAGTATGCAAACTTATAGCTAGGCCTAGAAGCATTAAATTATTACTAGTATTTAATTCTACTAGAATAGAATAATTATATATATCTTCTTAAAGCTAGTCTCTGTTAGATAGATATTAACCTTACTAAAGATAGGCTGCAGAAATACTACTTTTTCTTATTAAACCTATAAAGATAACTAACCTATAGTAAGATATCTTACCTTCTAATTAAAATATATATTACTAACTATAAGGAAAAGATAAGGTATACTTTAGAGAGTTACTAAAGTTATAATAAGTAGAATATCTAGTTCTATTAAAGTTCTTAATCCTAACAGACTTAGAGAAAACACTATACATTCTTATAATATCTTATAGGAAGCACTCTTACCCCCCCCTACTAGCAACTAAAACACTAAGAGCTATTCTATAAGGACTTATTTAAGTTATTTAATGTATTAACAAGCTAAGGACTAGTCTTAGTAAGTAATAATAACTTACTATTAGGAGAGGTATAACTTATATATATAGATATATTCCTAAGATCTTAAGAACTATAGGAATTTATTTCTAAATATAAGGGGAAGATAATTATAAATATCTATAAGAGCCTTATAAATACTAACTGCCTTTAGTATATTATTTATACTTAGTAAATACTTCTATTCCCTATAGGTAGCTTAGCAATTGCTCTTAGCCTACTGCAGACTTAAGAGTAAAATAAGTAAATATACATAAGAATCTACTATCTATCCTTTAGTATTAGTTTACTAATACATTATATTATCTAGTATATATAGTATTTATTCTAATCTTATAGTAATTACCTTATAATCTATTTCTTTAAAGAATAGGTAAGGTAATAGAAGTTTAAGGATATAAAATCGTTTATAGTTAATATAAACTATAAGTATATAAAGGGCGTAGGCTAGCGTAAAATTATCTAGGTGTAGTATAGCTATAGTTTGCAAAAAGGCAGGAATTAAACTCTAAAATAGATAAGAAACGTTTCTAACTTTCCCTAGGTCTCCCTCTTGTATAATGCTACATAAACACTAAGACAGTAGATATATATTACTATATATATAAAACAGTATTTAATATCTTAGATAAGAAGTATGTAATTAACATTTAGTAGAAATATATCTATAGCTCTAGATTACTTAAAGTAACCCTTAACTAAGGTCTAAGTAGTATCTAAGGCTTTAGAAGATACCTCTAGGAAAAGTACTAGCCTTAGGAAACTTAGGAGATATAAATTTAAAATTGTATATAACTTTATATAGTATATTTCTAATGCAGTGTAGACACTATCCTAGGTAAACACTATTCCTATAGGAAAGATATAGACTACAATTTGCTAATATCTCTCCTAAAGTATTAATTGCTAGAGGATTACTATAAGCTTTATAACAAAATTACTAGTAAGTTAGGGCTAGAATAGTTTAGAAACGTTTCTAAAGGCTTATAGTAGTTTTAGAGGTCTGCTTTAAGTATACAGACTAGGTAAAGTATAAGAAATCCCTTTATATCTTAATAGGATTTTGCTATATAATTTTAAATCTCTCTATAGAGGACTAGATCCTAATCCCTAACTATATAAATTACATTAAAAGTCTCTATACAATTTTATACTATTAGACTAAGTAATACCTTCTAATTATTAAAGTTTTAAATAGGTAAGTTAGAGTATAGATATAGAAAGGTGTTCTTAATTCCTTAGTAGAAAATTAGTAGAATACTACTATAAGAGCGCTAGAAGACTGCTAATTAATTATGCTATTCCTTTTAGGTCACATAAAATAGATTAAAACCTTATTTTATAAGACTTTATAATATATAAACTTTAAATCCCTATAACTTACTAGAATACTAGTATTTCTAGTTAAGTTAATAATATAATAAATTATTAAAGTAAGGAAATTTACCTATATACTAAAATTTAGCTAACTAGGAACTTAGAATAAAAGTAAGGCGCTAGGAATAACTAGTAGCTTAAGGAGAATCTTTAATTATTGCTAGGATACTTACAGGTAAATATACTATTAGCTAATAGTCTTCTAAGTAGCCCCTTTAGTAACTTTAGAAACCTTAACTCCTCTAACTAGGAGGATACTTTAGTCTTATAGAGAAGGGAAAATATATTATTATTAGGTATACTATATTCTTAATTATAAGTAAGGAATATACCTAGCTCTCCTACTCCTTAAAGAGATCTTTAACGCTAGGTAACTAAAGGGTAAGCTTAGATTAACTAGAACGCCTTAGACTTTAAAGAGTAGTAGCTAAGGCTAGAAGAACATTATAGCAAACTAGCTTATAAGGAAAGAGAGGCAGCTTATAAGGAAAGAGAGGTATAGGCTGCAATTAAATTAAGAAAATAGGAGGTAGAGTAGAGAATAGAAATTAAATAGGAGAGAATACACCTTAAGATACAGTTACAAGCTCCTTAGCAGTAGGCATTCTATTTCTATAGAATATCCTTTTACTCTAGTATAGCTATATATGTATAGTTAACTTACTATCCCTAAGGTAGAGTATTAGCACTATAGGGAAGGTCTATAAAAGAAAAAGGTTAGCTAGAGAATTAAAAATAAAGCCTATATTAAACCTACTAGAAATAATATTATAACCCTAAAGATTAGGATAATAATAGCGCTGCTAAACTTTATAGGTAGGATTATAGTTACCTAGAGGAGGATAGTCTATTTTTTTAGCGACTATACTGTAATTTAGTAGAGAAGCTATAGACCTACTATAGCTAACTTTATTCTAAGATATACAGTCTGTATAGCGTTACCCCTCTATAATATTATATATAAGCCTTATTATATTATAGTCTAGCTAGAGTAAATTAGAAATTAAAGAGGGAGTTATTTTAGAAACGTTTTAGCTTATAGTGCTATTAGCAAGCTGTTAGATAGCAAGAAGAGTAATATCTGCTTTTATAGCTTTTGCCTTCTGTAGTGTAAGGAGTGTGACATTATTACTAGTTACAAGCTAGTATATATTTATATAGAAATCTAGATATAAGTATATAACTTTAAAAAAAAAACAGAAATAACTAACTAGCAGTATGCTTATTATTATAGCTTTTTAGGCTACTAGGGAAAGAAGGTATAACAGAATAATAATAAGTCTTTTAAATATGTTTTTTAAGGGCCCTAAGTAAGGACTACTTATGCCTCTTTTTTAGATTAGCTAGAGGAGGAAAAAGTAGAAGGGGGAACTTATAATAAAATAGAGTATATTACTACTATTATTAGAAAAGCAATAGAAGAGTTTACCTATAGTAATTATAACTTACCCTTGCTATGTTATTAATTAGTTAAGGAAGTAATTTTAAGGCTTAGAAAGGAGCTTATATTATTATATTTAAAGGCTAGAAGTTAAGAATAGCGTTATTATATGTTATTACTAGTAATATACTAGCTAAAGGCTAGAGTCTTATAGTATTTAGATAGTATTAGGAGGAGCATTAAAGCAGTTATAGATCTAAGACACTTATAGGTAGAAGGAAAGATATTATAGTTAAATATAGAGTTAGAAGCAAGAGATATCTATATAGAAAGATATATTTTTTTAAGTCTACTATTATAATAATAGATAATATATTTATCTCTTAGTAAGGGATATAGACATAAAAGAGAAGTATAATTTTAGAAACATTTCCCCTATATCTTAAGAATATTTCCCTTTCTTTATATATACTATAAAGAGACTTATTGTAATAGTAGAAAGGGATATTACGTAATGTTTTAGAAATGTTTCTTTAACGTTTCTATTCTTCTTTATTATTATATCTTAATCTACTATACTTCCTCCTAGTATATATATAGAAACTTTCTAAAAATGTTTCTATAGTATTACTAGACTAGTTTTAATATAAAGGTTATATAGGAAATATATTAGTAATATTTCTAGATCTTTAGCTATTTAAAATAAGTTAGGAGGGGTATAGGCTTAGGCATAGGTAATCTTCTTTCCTTATATAGCAGCAGTAAGAGACTTAGGTATTACTAGTAGAGAGAATATTAGAATAAGAAATTAGCTAGAAACGTTTCTAAAACTTATATAAGATATTATCCTTAGCACTAAGAGCTAGATTATAGTAGTAGCGCTAAATGTAGTAGGTAGTAGTAAATATAATAGGGAGGTAGGCTAGAGTAAGATAGCATTAATAGGCTAAATAGTTTAGAAACGTTTCTAAAAGAAACTTACTATAACTATCTTTATTCTAGGAAGCGTAGATAGAGCATTTACCTAAGGGATTATTAAGGACTATTAATTATATCTTAGTGAAGTTAGGCTAAGTTTAGAAACGTTAGCAAAAATAGGAAGAAACAATTAGGAAATAATCTAGAAACGTTTCTAGTATATATTATTACCCTTAGTAAGAGGGATAGCGTGTAACTTATAATCCTTTATAATTACTTTAGCCTTATAAGGAGTATTAAGTATAGTATTAAAGCTATTAGTAAGGTACTATAACTTTAAGTAGTAGCCTATAATTATTAATATAGCTTAGAAATATTTCTAATTAGTTTTTAGTTAGACTTATAAGTAGTTAGCTAATTATTAGTAGACTTTAGGCTACTAGTAGTAGAAGGAGTAGCCTCTAAACTATAAGCGTTATTAAGGTACTTCTTAATAGTACCTAGAGATAACTACTTATAATACTATAACTTATTAGATATAACTATAAAATGTTTCTAAGCAGTTTACTTATATTAAAGTAGAGGGTAATAATCTTACTATTCTTACCCTTATATTTAATAATAGCATAATAGTAAACCTTACTAGTAGTAATAATAATATAACCTTACTGTAGAGGATATTAGTATAAGAAACGTTTCTAAGTAGTTACTAAAGTAAATATATACACTATTAGTCTTATACTTAGGGAGACTAGGGGGGTGCTTTAGACTAGTAGGGCTAGGGATACTAGTAAGATACTATTAGTAGGTATCTGTTTAACAAAAAGTTAAAGGTATTATATTAAGATTATTTAGAAATGTTTCTAGTTAAGTGTTAAGGGATTGTTTATGCGTTTGTCTATAAAAAGTAGTATAATAGAGAGAAAGGGGAGAAAGGAAGGAAAAAATTTTTTAGGGGGGGGAAGTAAAGATAAAGGGATAAGTAGTATATAGGTAGGGGTAGGAGACAGGTAGGTTGTTTGTAGTCCTATAATTAGCTTAGGAATGTTTCTAGCTGCTATATATAAAAAATAGGAAAGCGCAAGATTTAATTAGCTACCCTTAAGTGTATATAATCTATTAACAGGTTAACTATACACAGGCTAGAAACGCTTAGTACTCTTACTTAAGCAGGGGGGGGGTAATGTTAGTTAGTCTGTAGACTTAGCATAGGCTGCGACGGCGGCGGTAGGTGAGGTTAGTTGTTAAATTAAAGGATGTATGCACATAGGGCGCAACCTATGCGCATGGGGCGTAGGTCTAGAGATAGGCTTAAGCCTAGCGTAGCTAGCCCTTTGCTGAATATTAGAGGGACTGCTGCAGGCTTCTTCCTAAGCAGTAGGCTCTAGTTTTAGCCTTAGGCGCCTAGGAATAGGGTTCTTATAGGCCTAAGTTAGGGGCTAGCTGTAGGGCATAATAGTTATATATATCTTAATATACATTTAATTAACCTATTACTATAACCCTTAATAATCTAATAATTAAGAGTCTTATATACTTAAAAACTAATAATAACAAGCACTGCAAAGCTATTTATAAGCTTATAAGATGTCTACTAATACTACTAAGACTACTCTTAACAGCCCTACTAATTAGGTTCTCTAGTTTAACTAGCTTAAAACTAAGGTGAAAACCTATAAGCTTTAGGATGTAATTAACCTATTAATTGCTATGCGTGACGCGTCTAAGACGCTTAATAGGCTGCTTGCTAAGCTAGAAAAGCCCTTAATATACAATTACCTACATGTAGGTATAGTTAAAATAACCCCTATAAGCACTACTATAAATACCCCTTTAAATACTGCTCCTTTAAGAGCTAAAAGCATCCTAGCATATAAGATATACTTGCAGACTGCAGCCCTTTAGTAGTAGCTTTAACCTAAGCTACAGCCTTTACGTAAGGAGCCTAAAGATATAACTCTAGCCCTAGACGTTAGTTATATGCTCCTGCGTATAGCAGACGCCTTATAATATACGTTATAGCTAGAGGATCTCTCTCTAGCTAACCTTCTCCTGTATAAGGAGCGCTGCATACAGTATAATAACAACCTACGTATATAGGAGAAGCGCCTTAAACGCTATAGCAACCTCTAAGAATAGATATACTAGACTATCTCTACTAACCTTAAGCTCTATTGCTATACCTCTAATAATAAAGTTAACGCCTAGGTAATTACCCTCTAGGCTTATATAGGAATACACCCTTCTAAACATAAAGAGAATATATATATTACGCTAGAAAAGGTCCTCTAAGTAACCTTAAGGCACCTAGGAACTAAGAAGGAAGTTAAGGCCTAGCTTTTAAAGTAGGAAAAAGCACTCTATAAAGCTGCTGCTAGTAGCATTCTAGGAGCCTAGCTCTTAAGTAACTAGTTTAACCTATTTATAGCAGCCTTCTAGAAGACCTATCTCTTAAGCTAGGTATATATATACTACTATACTAAGGTTACTAACGCCCTTAATAACTACCTAACGCTAGGATTAGTACTCTCTAATATCTAAGAGTTCCTATAGTTAATAGACAAAAATAAGTATATAAAGAAGGCTAGGTAAGGGGCCTTTAGTCCTACCTACGCTAAAATAATAGATAATAATAAGAAGGAGGGTTATAGGAACTATAACTATAGGGGATAAGGCTGTAACTACAGAGGGTGTATAAGAAAGGAGGCGCTATTAGCTAAGGGGGTAAATACCCCTCTACTGTTATAAGAAGCTAGTGTAACTGCAAAGCGTAAGCGCTTAAGTATAAGCGTAAGTATAGTAAAGATACTGCCTGTAAAGTGTATAACTATAGATACTACTTATAAGCTCTACACAGGCCCTTATTATAGTATTATATAGTGCTTCTACATACTCCCTTACCTAAAGAGATATAACAGACTGCTTAGTAAAAGCATTAAAAGGCTTATTAAAATATACCTCTAGACTAATAAGGCCCTTACTAAGAAGCTTTAAGTAGTAAGAATGTTAGCTAAAGGCTCTAATTAACTTTATAGTAGATACTAAGGCAGGATTTCTGCAGCCTCCTTTTACATTACTAAGAGCTAATATTACTTAGCTAAGTTAGTAATACTTAATTTAGGTAGTAATATCTATATATTTAATAATACTATATAGTTTAAAACTCTCTATAGTATACCTATAGATAATTTTATATAGGCTAGCGTATAATAGCTACCTATTAAGGTATATAGCACTATAGAGATTAAGCTTTAAGCGTATAGGAACTACATTATTAAGCTTACCTTATATAATATTACCCTTTATAGAGGTATTACTACTAACCTTATCTCCTTCTTAAAGCTATACTAGTAAGGGATCTAGTAGGATATAAGCCTAGGTAATAATTGCTTACATAAAGCAGATAAGTTATTTATTATATATATTAATAAGATTTATAGCTAGTAGGTGCTTAACTATTAGCTATTTTTATTAGATACTATACTTATAGCTGTAGTCCCCCTACTAGCTATTCGCGCAGACAAGATGCTATACCTAAAGCGCAAAAGAAATGCCTTTATAATAGCTACCTACAGGAAGCCTATCCTTAGCAACCTTTTCACCTAGCACTAGTGTCTTAGATACCTTAGGCTAGAAGCGCTTAAAAGGATCTCTAACGTTACTTATAGAGTATATATCTAAGGTTTTAATAAGCCTATAATAATAGTTAACTGCAAAGCTTACGCCCTAGGTAAGGCCTATTATATAGTCTAAAGGAGCCTATAAGAGTTAGTTATCTATATAAAGCCTAGTAACTGCCTTATAGTTAACTTTTATAACCTTAAGGTAGGCTATATAGGTTACTACTCCTATATACTCTTTTTAGACTGCATAATAGGCCTAACTTAGGACTTTTACCTTTATACCTATAAGACAGATATACTACTTATAATAATTATAGACTTCCTTACTATACTTAAAGTATACTACAGTTATAAGGTAAAGGTTATTAAGACTAATAACAAGCTAGCTAATAATAATAAGGTTTCTATAAGCCTTAATATATATAGTATATATATTAAGGTAAGCGCCCTAAATACCTAAGTATAAAATAGTGCTGTAGAGCATATTACAGCTGCAATTAAGCATAAGGCTAGGTGTATAGCTATTTACGCTAAGCTTCCTAATATCCTTTAGCCTAAGATTTATACCTCTATAACCTACCTTTATAACTGCATACTATAAGCCTCTTGCAGTTAGAAGACTCTATACTAGTTATAGTATAAGCACTTCTAGGGGGAAGACACTATATAATTTGCCTAGCTAGACCTTTTATATCTAAGAGTCTTTAGCTGTAAAGTGTATATACTTATAGCAGACACTTAACTTCACTATTAGCGCCTAAAAAGGCTTACCCTATATATATAAATAGGTTATCTTGTTAGCTATACTTTAAGTAACTTATACTGCATTTAGAATCCCCTTTATAGTAAAGTATTTATAATAAGAGATATTATCTTTAATAAAAAACTTATCTTTAACAGTAACCTAAAGGCGCTTACTAAGGATATTTATAAGTTAGACCTTTAAGATATTAAACGTATAATTAACTGCCTTATTCTTAAAGGCTAGCATAACGTAACTGTATCCTATATAGCTAATAAGGAGGCTAATAAGATCTATAAAGACTATAATAAAGCTAAGGGGGTACCTCTAGGCGCTACCCTAAGCACCCCTAGTACAGTAGAAACTCCTTCTAACAGGCCTCCTGCCTTAGCGCTATATACTAAGTCTTAGTTTAAGCTTATAATACTACTACTAACACCCCTAAGATTAGTATTTCTTGCTACGCTTATAGCAGTATTTATAGGGGGGTAGGAAGGATCTTAACAAGCTAATAAAACCCTCTTTCTAACGCACTACTAGCAGTTATATATATCCTTTAAGGCTGCATTCCTTACTAGGCGTATATATAATAAGCATTCTCACACATATAACTCTACAAAAACTAAGCAATAACTAATAGATAGTATAGGAATGCCTAGGTTGCAGGCTAGCCCCCTATAAGACCTTACGCAACGTATTAACTAATCCCTAGAATGCCTTTACGCAATAGGATTATATAGTCTAGAGCTAGCACTTATAGTATCTCTAGAGGGAGCCTATTATAAGGCTAATACCCTACGCAGCACCTACTAGAAGGAACTCCTGCTACTCCCTATATTATATAGTTAACTCTAATACTATCCTCTTAAAGACGCCTTTTGTAAAGCTAAAATATTATACCTTAATAGCTATATAACCTTATGCTTATAGCAAGAGGTATCTAAAGCTTCTACGCATAGCAATTAGATTCTTAGTTACTATTAGGTCTATACCTATAAGCTTAATAAGTATAGTTACTTTAGTAAAGTAAAGGCTAGGCTTATAATATAAGGTAACTAATAAGCAAAAGATAACTAAGATATATATACTATAACACTTATAGGTATATCTTTCTAGATCCTAATAGCTATAGCTACTTACTTTAATTATAAGCTACTCTAATATAATGCAGTAAATACGTTTATATATACAGATATTAATAAGGAAATATATATAGAGATACTGCCTAGACACTATAAGAAAGGCGTTATCCTATGCCTTTAGAAAGCCCTCTATAGGCTGCGCTGTTTACCTATACTCTAGTAAAAGCATTTTAAGAAAGGGCTTATAGTGTAGGGCTTTAAACGTATAGCTAGAGAAGACTGCTGCTAGCAGAAGGGAGAGGTTACCTTCTTCTTTTATATTAATAATTATATCCTTACCTTCCTAAAAGCCTATAAGCTTATAGCAATAGATAAGCTATATATGCTTTAGACTAAATACTACCTTAAAGGCAGTAAAAACCTCTAGTAGTTTCTTAGCCTTAAGATTATATATAACTAAAAGACCTATTGCCTATAGCTCTTATAGGCTGTATATACTGAGAAGTATAGGAAACTGCTTCCCATACACGCTAACGTTATAGACAATAATACTGCCTAGTATATACCTATAATAAAGGAGGAGCTACTGCTATATAAAGATAATATACCTCCTGTAGAGATTCACTATTATTAACGTAAAGTTAGCACTATCCTTTATACTACTATAATAATATACCTAGATATTGCCTTTACTACAAGCAGGCTTATAAGATTTAATTAAAACCCTTTAGATATATACTAAAAGGCTGCTAACAGAGTCCTTTAATACCTCTATAAAACGCAATACTTTTACCTCTACTTTAGCGCTAATCTAGGTAGTAAGGATAACGCCTTTAAAGTTACCTCTAATGCAAGCTTTAGTAATAATACTCTAACCTAAAGGAGCTTATAAGCCTTTATAATAAAGCTTTTTAGAGGCCTTATTATATAGTAAGCTAATAGATAAGATATAGTTATAACCTTAATAATAGAAGTAGAGCTGCTTACGCTTACCTAAGCTACTAAAGAGGTGCTTTTTATAAGCTAATTAATCTTATAACTTTAAATCTAACTACCTATATAGCGTAGAGACTAATCTATATATATATTAGTAAAGGTAATACTAACAAGAGTATAAATCTAGTATAATAACTAGTAGATAGTAAAGCTTATTATAAGTAAGATTTTATAACTGCATACTAAGCTTTACTATATTAATATTTATAACTACTAGCTACGCTAAGAATTTACTAATAGCTATATAGACATTATATATACCCTATTAGTAAAGCTTATAGTAGATAGCTTAACAAAGGCCCTTAACTTAGTAAAGCATAATGCCTTCCTCCTCTAGCTTAATATAACTAATAAGAAGGAGGTCCTTAAGGCTAACTACGCAAGAGATCTTACAATTAATAAAGCCTACCTACAGGCAGAAATAACTAAGTCTAATATATAGGTAGTAGAGGAGATAGTCTTGTAAGCATACAAGCTAGCAGGAAAAGCCTTCTCACACATACTAAGATAATGCAATATTAACGCCCTTTCTGCAGCCTATAGAGGCTGTAAAGAAGTCTTTCCCTAAGGGGGTATGTTAAATTAAAGGATGTATGCATACAGGGCGTAACCTATACGCACGGGGCATAGGTCTAGAGATAGGCTTAAGCCTAGCGTAACCAGCCCTTCGCTGAATATCAGAGGGACTGCTGCGGGCTTCTTCCCGAGCAGTGGGCTCCGGTTTTGGCCTTAGGCGCCCAGGAATAGGGTTCTTATGGGCCTAAGTCAGGGGCTGGCCGCAGGGCACGATAGTTACACACATCTCAATACACATTCAATTGACCTATCACTGCAACCCTCAATAATCTGACATCAGTTGTAGGGCAGCTCTTTCCCCAGATTCCAGAGCAAGGCCTAGCCAGCTCTGCGATGAAAGTGGAGGTGAAACTTTTCCCCCTTCTGCGTGCAAGGCATCAACCAAGGGCGAGGCAGGGCGAATGTTTCGGGCAACCATCCAGTACTAAGTGGCTCCTGGCTTTTCTATTACATGTCCATGTGTAATGTAGCTAGATAGGTGGTACCTACATAAGGTAGGTCAGGAGAAAGCCACTGGTCCGCTCGGTCGCCCTACATAGTTCTCACACATCCAATGCGCACGCCCAGATGCCACTTGATGTTAGGTACGCAAGTTGGCAGGGATGTCTGGAATACCTAGTCGTTCTGGCAAGGCTTTACTTTCGAGGGGGGACCGTCAATTGCCTAAATACTCGGTTTTATTATCCTGCTCCGTCTCGGATGTGGCCGTTGTCTCTGCTTCCTCAATGCCCAAGCGTGCCAAGCACTATCTATGGAGAGTCTTTCTACACACAAGCTATTGTTCTACCTACCACGCGGTCATGACACCTCATTGGGGTATCCGTACTGACCTCGGCCGGCCTTTGTCCATAGGGCGCCCGCCATTGAGTATCCAACGCTTGCACATAGTCTAACACAATAAACACCTTGACTAGACCTGCCACATGTCACCAGCAACCCAATTGTCCATCCCGCATACTTATATCGGCACGTACACGATAGCCATGACTATTTTACGGCGACCAGACTACTTGAGCTTGATTATGTTATGAAGCGGCCCTGGTCTGAATCGGCAGTGTGTGTTGTTCACCCAACCCATATTGCCAGGTCATCCCATCGACATAGCATCGGGACTGGACCCAGGCTACCTGTCAGGAGAAAAATGAACCAACGCGATGTGATGGAGGCTTACCCTGTATGTCCGCCATTCCCCCACCCTTCTTACCTGCTGGAACTTTTCCTCCGCCAGGCCCCTCACTCGCAATTTTGTAAACTAAGCAGCGTTTTGCTGGACCACCAAGCATTTCGCGTGTTGTGGAACCCTTGCCGGCAACCCGCGCTTTGCAGGGAATTCCTTGTCCATTGGCCCACCCTGGCGGCGGTGCCTGATAGGATTCTCCTTGTACAGGTATGAGCATTGATGCGACGGTTGTGCCAGGATGGCATCGCGATTCTCCCGAGCCTGTGACGACGCCACTGACGAGAGAGAAATTAGATTTGATGCCCCGCGCCTGAAGTTCTCAGGCCCCCATCGAGAGTTGAGCCATAGTATGCTATGTATAATTGATGAAAGGTTGGCAGACTTTTGCTCCGGCCTGCGTGAAGGAGGGGCGTTGTGCCTCAGGAACCGGATGCTACCCTCACTGGCACGGGTTGAAGAACATGCACATTCCTCGCAACCCCAAGAGTACAAAAAATATCAATGAGCAAGTCTATGTACAAAAGAAGGAGACACCTCTGACCCTTTGCTGGAAAGTAACACCTTTTCTAGGTAGGGTACACTGTCATGCGGGCAAGTGTATTTTGGAGTACCTAGTTCGCTGTAGGCATCGCTCGCTACCTGCCATTCCATCTTCGTGATGACCGAACGTCTTCCCCCAAGTCGCGTTCCAGTGGCAGTGTCTTGCTTGCTGGAGGTGTTGCGTGTGCTTGCAATTGACAGTCGACAATATCTCGCTCTTCACTGACGTTCGACAGGACGCATCGTAATCGTAGGGCTCCCGCAAGGCTGTCTGTACCGCGGGTTTTCTGGTGCGCCGCACCACTTAGGGAGGGACCTTCTCAGCTCGGATCCGTCCAGAGGTGGAGGGGAGGCAGTTGCAGCGCGGCCCGCTCATGGGTCATCCTGCTTGACGTCATCAGAGGGGAGCCTGGGCCTAGGCCGAAAAGAGACAGGGTCCAAATCAGTCATGACTACAGATACCGTAGGTGCGTAGGTAAACTCCACGCTCATACCTACCTAACCTTTTCATCTGGGGCTATGGCCGGGAAAAGCAGCTTGGCCGTGAGAGTGCCTCATGTAGCATCACACTTCAAGCAACGACGATTGACAAATGAACATTTTAGTATCTTGAGGATGGATATCAAGGGCGAATAACATTCTCCCGCTATATTCAGTGACTGCCGCACCTTTGCCTTTTGTTTCCCGACCCACCCAAGAAAGCGGCTCGACTCAAAGTCTCCAGATGACACCGCATCTGCCTATAACCTTGTCCCTGAAAACATGTATTGTACAACTGAACCTCACAACTCCGATACCATGCATGTATAACCTCCCAACTCTTGGTTCCTGCCTGAGAGTACGAATAACGACACGGGGAAGAAAAAGACACGAGGAGGAGACTCTCTGCTCGCTAGCTCTGCTCTTAGTAACCCTTGATGGGGCTAAGTCCTCCATACTTAGTCGGGCTCCGTAATCGATCCCGATCACTCTTACTTGGACTACGACGTCCGGATGGCGTGCGAGGCGGCATGATCGACTTAATTTTCGGCGGCGATGCGTCCGTATCGGTGTCGTCGTTGTCATACTGAATGTGGCGGCGGTGCGACGGTGTTTGAATTGGAACCCACATGTACGCCTGAGATGGTTCCGGGATCACCGACGGCTCTGGAGCGGGCCCAGACGCAGCAGCGCGATGCGACGGCGCCGGGTGGGTGGGGCCGGCATTGTTCGCCATGCGACCCAGCGTCAGATTGTTGGCGACGATGCACAAGAGAAGGATGCCGAAGAAGAACACCTGTATAGTAATGTCAGGCGGCGAAGCCTTGGAGAAGAGAGAGGGATGGGGGCGGGGGGTAAAAGTGCTTACCCAGGCCTTGATTTGCATGGCACCAGCGAACTCGTTCATGATTTCCGCGATTTGCTTGACGGTGACTCGAACTCTCATGATCGCAGAGGGGTCCTGGATCATACACTCAGCCCACTCGTCGCACATTGCCTTCAACGCAGGCCGGTCCTTTTTGGCACATTCGTTCAGCCGGTATTCAGTCTGGCATTCGGCCATCCTGTTCTCGATTTCCAAACGAGCCGCGTCGTTGGCGGTCCGGATATCCGACCGAACCGTATCTAAGACGGACCAGCAGAAGAAAACAAAGGCCGAGACAATGATGCAATTGACGAGAAGCTGGATCCAGCGGTAGAGGTTCTCCGGTGCGTTCGGGTGTTCCTCCAGAGTGTGGAATAGATTGCTGATCCAGCCGCGACCGTTCTTCCTCTTCTTGCTACCCTTAGAAGCGCGAGCAGCCGCCAAGTGAGATCCGTAATCGTCCGAGTCGTCCTGCGAGTCATCCCAATCCTGTGAGGCGTGATACCGTACGCTTCCAACATCTTTGTCCAGGTTGTGTCGCTTCCGCTTCCTTATAGCCGGGTACTCTCGTGCACTCCTGGGTATCTCTCCCTTACCTGGTGCATGACGCTTCAATGACTGGAGACCAGCCTTGCCGTAGCGAAAGCTTTTGTCGACTTTGGAAGGAGTAATGGTGCCCATGCCTGAGTCTCCGTATCGGTCAACGTCAGGAGTGTCGTCTGGGAGTTCCGAATTTTCTGTCAGAGCGGGACTCGTTTCTGCGCCTGAAGCTTCCGACATTAAACTCTCGTCGAATGGTTTGCGCGGAGTAGTGAAGGCCGGATTTCGGAACGCCGACGCCGTATTGCTGCTCTGTATGCTGGGGGAGAAGAGAGAGATCTGCGGTGGGGGTGGAGGGCGCTTCGAAGGAGTGCCCGCGAATAGGGTCGGCTTGGAAGGGCTGGAGAAGGGATTCGGCTTGGAACTTGCAAATTTGTTGGGCGAGCTGAAGCCTGCAGGAAAGAGTTGAGGGTTAGGAAAGAGTGATCCCAAGATGTTAAGTGGTAGATGTGGACAAGGAGGTCGTCGCAATCGAATTGCAAACTCACTATTCTGAGTGTTGCTCTTCGCAACATGAGAAAATGGGCTAGTTGCATCCAGAGGACCTCGATCTTGATACTCCCATTCCATGGGACTTTCGTACGTTCGGCGCTCCATTGTGGCACTCCTTTGGTATCGAAAGACCGGGTGAAACTTGGAGGTGAGATGCACAACAACTCAGGGTTGTGATCAGTCCGGGGGTGGTGGTGGCGGCCAAGGGTCAAAATATTCTAAGCGCTGTTGTCAAGGAACAAACGAACGACAACTCACACAATGCAAAGTAAACAAACCGTGCCTGAGGCAACTGACCTTCTCATTGGGTGGTCTTCCTGGATGACTGATCCCACCCTAGAACATGTATTTGGGCACATAGTATATAGATAAGATAAGATATTCCATGGATTAGATAAACCTAGATGTTCAGTCTCCAGCCACAGGTTGACCCGTACATACCTGTGTGAGGCTGGTAGCTCCCTTGGCTTGGCTCCTTCCATCCCTTCGCCTTAAGCTTGGACCATCTGAAAATCGAAGGGCAACGACGCCAACCAACCGACCAAGACACGGCGGCTGCCATCCATCAAAGCTTTTTCACTTTTCACTCCGTTAACGCAAACTAGGAGCTGAGCTTCGCATCCTACAACAACGATTTTTCTCGGCCTCTTCTGCCAACATGTCCGATATTGAATCTCTCCCCGAATCGCCGTTGCCTGATCGCGATGATCATCTCGACAATGAAGAGCCTCGCGAGGGCGCCGGTGGCGCGACTGCCACTGAACTTTCCGACGACGACCAGCTGTCGGAAATGGACGAGGACCAGTTCGAGGACTACGATCCTGAGACAGCCAATATCGAAGATCGCCCAGTCGCCGTTGACGAAGACGTGGCAAAGACTCTCAAGGCGTCGAAGCGGAAGGTAGCAGATGGTGCGAAAGCGAAGAAACCGAAGGAAGGACGCCGAGAGAAGAAGAGATCACGCGACGATGAGGTTTCCGGCGAGGTGGAAGGCGACTCGGGACGGCCTGCTCGCAAGTCGAGGCGCCAAGCCGATGGCGAGAGGAAGCCCCGACCCAAGGCTGCTGAGCCTGAGATTGACGACGAGTCCCATCTTACTCCGGAGGAGCGCAGACGGCGCGCGATCGACCGGGCGCTGGATGCTGCTATGAAGGGTCCTGTGAAGAGGAAGAAGAAGAAGGATGAGATCGTAGGTCGGCTCTATGATGCGTGGACTCTTGGCCTGCATACTGACGGTGTACAACACAGGACCTGGAGGATGAGATTGATGAGCAGATCGCCGATCTAAAGGTCGCAATGGAAAAGGCTTGCGAGGCCGACAACAGCGCACGCGAGGCCGGGCAGCCAGCCGTTCACAAGCTGAAGCTCTTACCTTCAGTTACCGGCTTGTTGAACAGAAACAACATTCAGCATGCCATTCTCGATCCCGATACCAACTTCCTGCAACACGTCAAGTTCTTTCTGGAACCTCTGAATGATGGTAGTCTGCCCGCGTATAACATCCAACGCGACATATTCAGTGCGCTCATCCGACTTCCCATCGAGAAGGAGGCGCTCCTTAGCAGCGGCATCGGAAAGGTTGTCTACTTCTACACCCGCTCAAAGAGACCGGAACCGAGCATCAAGCGCATGGCCGAGCGTCTCCTTGGTGATTGGAGCCGACCCATCCTCAAGCGGACGGACGACTACAAAAAGCGACACGTCGAGACGCGTGATTTCGACTACGAGTACGTCTTCCCTTGGTCCATTTTGCTAGCGGTCTTTTCCACTCCATTACTAACCCTGTCTTCCTCGCAGAGCTCTCAAGATGTCGCAACGCCAAGCTGGAAGTTCCCAGTTCACCCTCACCCAGCGGCCCTCTCAGTCTGCCAGAGAGTTGGAGCGCGAGGCCATGCTGGCACCCGTCGTTTCCTCGAACCGTGCTCGCCCTGGCGGCCTCCCTGACAGCTACACGATTGCGCCCAAGAGTACGTATGACGTCTCGCGGGCACCTGAGCACCGCCCTATTGGCGCTGGTGGTCTGGAGGCTTTCCGCAAGATGACACAGAACCGCAAGAAGCGGTAAGCGAGACGCTAGAAGGGTGTTTCTTCTTTTTCTTCCTCTTTGCAACGGGAGAGGAGACAGTTGCAACCTGCCACGGCGAGCTCTGCTCGCCGGCAGGCTGTGGGGATGCTAAGCCTCTCCCCACACGGTTCAAATGAGTTTTCCAGTTGGTGGGCTGAACACACAACAATTGTATTGTTCGGGCACAAAAAGAAAGGCGTTCCGGGTCACGGTAGACAGAGATAGCAAAGGGATGCAATGGATGATGGGTCGGGGAAGAAAGCCGCATTTTCATGCGATATTTGGGGTAGTGAGTCTATCAGAATGGCATTCTCCTTGAACTTGTGTCCCGGAGGTGGGCACGTCAGGGGGTCGGGCTCGGTGAAGTGTACGAGAGACTCGTCCGATGTGTCAATCAGCAGTACCATGGTCCAACGACCTCGACGTACCGCCACCACATTGTATGGGGCGTGTATAAGTCAGGGCCGGTGGCGGACAGAACACGCTGTCTCGAGCCGACTGACCATGGATGGGGCTTCGAGATCAGCTTGGCGCTCTGGTGCGGTCGCCGGCTCGTGGCCGTCTCGCCTCGATCCCAAGAATACTTTCTGTCGGAGGAACCGCCCGTATCTCCTAGTCAGAGAGAACCTTGCAATCTCGCCCCCCCCCCCTTGTGGAGGGGCCGGCCGCTATACCGTGACCAGAGCCGAGCCCTGGCAGAGAATAGATCCAGCTGAGGGGAGCAGGACAACTGGATCGTGTGATTGCCATCAAAAGCTGACAGTCCGCCATCGACAACGTGTTGTCTGCCTTTGTGGAACAACCCAAACTCTCGATTCACTCCCTGCGCGATAATGGAAGGAGTGTTTAAGGAGACACTTGGGTTTGGTCTGGTAACTCCTTTGTTGCTTCCTCTACTACTTTAGATAAAAACAAACTGAGCTATACTAGGCTCTTCCCAACGTGTGCCCTTCCTGCCTTCCTCTGCACACGATATTGTGTCCATTCCTTCTTTCAAACGCGGCAAGGAAGCTGAGCCTATTGATTGCGTCTTGGTTGTTCTCCTCCGCCTGTTTCCATTTGCAGCACTTTCAATGATGGTTGTCTTGTTTCTAGTAGTTGTTCCTCTGATGTTGGATTTGCTGTGGTAGTTGTTGTAGTTGTTGTAGTAGTAGTAATGTAAGTGTCTTCTGTTGCACTGACAAAGAGCAAAACTCCTTGCAATACTTTGGGTGTGTGCAGTACGTGCAACTACTCTATCCAAATCAGGTACAATGCTGAGGTGTAGCATGCCGGCCATGAAGGAGGGAAAGGGGATAGGGGGCCGGTGACCGTTCATATAAAATTACGTTGATATCTTGGTGGCCCCCTGTTATTGAAAGCGGTCTTCATTACTTTTCCCCTACCGTTTCCGCACCTCTGTTGCCCAGCCATCGATGCCTTCTCCCCGACTACCGACTTCAAGCCCGTTGATTCGAACACCCTTCATGCCGGGCGTGTCATCGAGCCACAAGTGCCCTGCCATGCCTCCAGCATTGGCGCGCTTCTCAGGCACAAGCTCCAGCATGGGGGTCAAGAAATCAGCGATCCGCTTCGCCTCCTCCTCCTTGAAGTGATACTTTTCGCGGAGGACATCTGCCAGAGCCCAGTGACGCAGACGGTGAATGTTACGCAGCTCGCCTTTGCGGTTGAATATTTCCTGGGACCATTTGCCCGACAGGCAGAGCGACTTGGGAAAGGGACCGAGAAGCTCGATGATCTGTGCGATGTGGTCGTCGTCCTTGCCGTACTTGGTTCCGGATTGCGGGTCGAAGAGATAGTCGCCCGTGATAAGTTCAAACACCTAGCGAGGTGTCGTTAGCATGGCACGCACCAGGGGCAGTGGTTGCTGCTCGGTTCATCCTTACCATTGCCGCCATACTCCACACGTCGGTACTCGCGCCCCATTTCGAGCCCAGTATGACCTCAGGTGAGCGATACTGCCGGGTCTGGATATCATTGGTAAAGTGGTGGTTGACCCAGCAGGCATTGCCCAAATCGGCAATCTTGACGCTAATAACATCAAATACATGTGCATCCTCCGCCTTGCGCTTTTCTCCGGAGGAAGGCGAATTGCTCTTGTCGAGGGAGATGCCCGATACTTCTTTCGTGAGGAGATCGCTGCACAAATGGCAGTTAGTTTCAGATACCAAGTCGTGCACTTCATTAGTCTGCGG
>PJEX01000150.1:86652-103135 GCA_005350895.1 Colletotrichum tanaceti
GGGGGGGATGATCGCATACCTTCGTGCATCACTTGGCTGAGGCTTGAATTGGTCGTTGGGAAGAGGTTGTTATGGTTGAAGCTGGCGTTTAGAGGGGACGGCAACGGCTGGCTGCCAGTGATAAGGGTGCGTCTTCTTCTCCGGCCGTTCCTGTTGTTCTCCTTGTCGCCGGGGTCGCTCTTGACCACCTTCTTGACGATCTGTTCAACGTCGCCAATCTCGATGAGGACGTTTTCGGGCTTCAAGTCTGTGTGGATGATTCCGCATTCGCGGTGAAGATAGTCGAGGCCCAGCAGCACCTGCTTAGTGATTTGCTTGACCAAGGGCATGGGGATACCTCGGTGGTTCCATTTCTTAATCAGACCCAGCAAGTTCTCGCCCAAGACCTCGAATACCATGCAGACGTGGGTGCCGTTGGGGCCCTTGTGTTCGAAGGAGTCAAGCAGGCTGACAACATGCTTGCGTCCGGGGTGGTCAGGCTTGGCCTGGACAATTTTGTTGAGGAGTTTGATCTCGTCAATGGCGGTCTCGGTGTAGTGCGCAGCGGAGCGGACGACCTTTAAGGCAACATGCTTGCCCGAAATGTTGTCCCTGGAGAGCCAGACGGTAGAGAAGTGGCCCCATCCAAGCTTGCGCACGACCGTGTATTTGCCGTCCTTGAACTTTTCGCCAATCTGCACGGGGTGGTAGCCGCCCTTGCAGTAGTCCTCGGAGTCTTCTTCGTCGGCCGTGTTCTCGGCGGGGTCTTCGCCTGAGGATGTCGAGGTGGGCGAGTTCTGCATGGCGGCAGACAGTTGGTGGGTTCTGTGGGAAAATAAGAAAGCATTAGCCCATGTCTGACCGAGTATGGAGGCGAGTCGAGTTAGATGTCGGGGCGCGCAAAGTGAGGAAAAAGCGGCGCCAAGTGCGTGATTGAAATGGCGGGGGTGGAGAATAGCAAGTCAACCGGGCGAAGATTTCGCCGCACCCAGGTGAGCAAAGAGAATGCGACAACTTAAGGAGAAAAGAGCAGGAACCTTGTCTTGAGGAAGCTCATGTTTGCAACATTGCGCATCCAGCGCGAACAGTCTGATACCAGAAAATAAAGAGGAAAGAGAAGCGGGGGGCCGAGCGATGGCGGGATAGAGACAAGCTGATCGAAGAGACGGAAATGGCACAACGTAAATATAAAAAAAAAGGGTGTGCAAAAATCCAGTGCGAAGCCGGTGCCGATCAGACCATAGGGACGTCACTGAGAGAGACACTGGGAGTGACGGCGGCAAGTCCAGTCGTGGCCGACTGGGGTGGGATAAAGGTCTGGGAGGAAAGGAAAGGGGGAAAGGGAACGATGTCGTCGTGAGGTGAGGTGAGGTGAGGTGAGGTGAGGCGAGGCGAGGCGAGAGGTGAAAGTAAGGTAAGACGCGGGAACGGTTTAGCCAGGCAAAGGGCAGAAAACAGCGGTAGATCGGGTTGAGAGAGACAGGGTGGTAGAGATGGCAAGGTAGTAGTGAGTGGTTGGGCGCGTGTGCGTGCGTGTGTGCGTGTGTGCGTGCGGGCGGGCGGGCGGGCAGCGGTAGGCAAAGTGAAGGTACGGATAGATCAGAGTGAGAGCCCTGGGCCGGATAAGGTAAACGTCGGTAATAAGGTAAACCGAGAGAGGGAAAAAGCAGGTAATAAGAAAGGAGGGGTCAGTGATGCGAGTGAGGAGAACGAGAACAAGGACGGGAATGGAGATCAGAAGTATCCGTAGCCTGGCGACGAAAAACACACACACACACACACACACACATGGTAGGTACTATCGGAAGGACTGGCTGGGCCACTTGGGAGCCAGTCCCCCGGGGCCAGACCAGGCCAGGATCAGGTCAAGGTCAGCGGGGACACTTGACTAACTGAACACCCATAGAGAAGGGTAGGCGTGAGAGAAGGGCACTGGGGCACAGCACCATCCGGCGTCAGCAACTTGCGAGACGCACCCCCAAGATACAATAATATATCAGGGTGTCAAAACCATGCCGTCAACACCTTTGAGACGCTATGGCAATGAGCAGATTCGAGTCCGGTTCAGTCGCGTTCGGTCGCGTCCGGTCCAGTCCAGCCCGGTCCAAGTAAGCATGGGCAGTGAGTATCCAGGGCATCGGGGCTTCGTGGCACCCCTCGGTCGGCGTGCGCGCCAAATACACCATACCCAGACCACACACCTCATCGGGTTCCTCTCTCGGCAACCTCCCTCCCCTCGTCGCCGTGCTTATCCTCAGAGGTATCCATCCCTATCGTCACACACGCGGATTGCAACGCAAGGCATGTCGATGATGTGCACTTCAAATGCTGCGCATTGCGGGCCCAGCAGATGCGAAGCTGTAGTCTCGACGGTGCCAATGGTGGCTGTTGCTGGCGACGGCGACAGTTGGTGACCCGTAAATTGGGTGGGAGTGCGAGCGGCCCTGGTCCTCCTGGCTCATGTTTCGCAAGCCAGAAGAATACCCATCTCTGGCCAATGGCTTCCATGTGTAACGGCCATGGTGCACCCCATCCAAGCGACTGAGGCCCATCGGGTATCGATCCCGCAGCATCGTCCCAGCCATCTATCTTGTCTGTTGGTCCTTTGCCGTCTCGTCGTTGTCGAATAGACAAGTCATCTTGGCGGGGTTCCTCTTGTTCTCCTCACGGCGGCCGTGACGTAGTCTCGTCGAACGCGGTCGCATTTCTCTGCTGAGACAAGCTGCGTGGCGCGGTGCTGGGGCACTGACTGGTCTCCCACTGCGTCTGCTTACTGGGCTGGACTCGGACTGGACTTGCTGCTGCTGCTGGACTTTGCAAGCCAAAACTGGTCTGGTCTGCTGAGATTCCAACCCCATCGCTACCTAACCCCCTACTCCGCCCCGCTACGAGCGTGCCTAGGTGCTAGGGTAGGACGTGCGGCATCGGGCGCGTTTAGACAATATAGAGGGGTAATAGCGCGAGCAGTTGAGGGGAATGTTCTGTGCAAATGAAGCTTGAGGCGCCAAGTGGAGACAAAACTGAGAGATGAAGAAGAGCACATTTTGGCTGTTCTCCGCCTAGGGAACGAACAGATACAACATCACGAAACTGCAAATAACGTAAAGCAGAAAAAGATCAAGAAAATGCTCCATTGATCAAACTTACGGGGGTGTCTCGGTGGTGATGATGGGCTTCAGACCGTCCTTCTTGCGCTTCTTGGCTGCCATCGAGCTACCGTTCGCACCAACACCGGCACCTGCATCGGCATCGACAGCTGGCGGCTGTAAAGGCTTTTGCGCTGCCGGATCTTGGGCTTGTTGACTGCCATTCATCGTGAGCTGTAGAATGTGTAAAACGGGATGTCAAGTGTCGCCTCCGGATAGTGTGGGGGAACCAGTTGGGGAAGGGTATAAAACCGAGCCTGAGGTCCAGATAGACAGGTCAAGTCAAGGTCGGCAGCGCGAGACGACGACTAATGGCCCTCGATTGGTGTTATCTCAGCTGTGCGTGTATCAAACTGTCTGCCTCGTTCACGGTGTGTATATCGGCCTTTACGTCTTGGGCTGCGTCTGCAACATGAGCAAGACAACTGAGCGTTTGAACAGGTATCGGTTTCGGTGGCAATTGAACGGTCGGACAGGTCGCCGGGTGGTCGTCCGCTAGGAGCTATAGAGAGTGGGGTGAGAATGAGAAAACAAGAGCCTGCTGTGGAATGATGGCCGAAGAAAATGAGGGGGGGATTTGGACGAAAGAGGGGGTGCGGCGTCGAAGTTGATGGCGATGAGCAGCGTGGCGACAGGATCCACGGGAGTGCGGAAAGAAAGTGTGTAACTGGATTAGAGCGAGCGCGTCCAGTTACTAGCAGCACGCGGGTCCGCCGCGACCACAATTCATCAGGTGTTATGCGATACGGTGCACTGCAGTGCGGTGCAACTCAAACGAGGTCGAACAGGGCGGACGGTGCAGACCTGGGCTTCTGGCTTGCGGTTTGGTAAGTTGATTGTCCTTGTGAGGCCAAGAAGCCAACCAACTTCGGCAACCTGAGTTGGATGCGCGATCGTGATGTAGAGGTGGCCAAGAGGGAAGTTTGGGGCGAGAGAAGTGTGTTGATGGCTGGCGGAGAATACTAACGTCGGTTCGAATAAGGTAGTCTTGATAATACGGATGGATGGTGAGCAGTGTCAGGTAGGAGGAGTCATGCGCGAGTTTGGTCGTGATAGTCGACGTTGGTGGTGGTCGTGGTGGTCGTGGTGGTGATTGTCTCTAGAGTGGCCAGGCCTTTCTTTGGTGATGGAGCGGCCGATGGACAACAAAGCACTACTTCCTCAGAGAGTCGGAGTAAGAATGGGGCGGTGATAGGGGAAGAGGAGGTTGGTTTGAAAAGGAAGGTTATGGGAAGACGCAAAGACAAGTGGAAAGAAAGGCGATGCGACAGGATGGCATGGCATGGCATGGGACGGAGGACGGAATGAAATGGTGGGGCAGGCGGACACGGCGTGTCAGCGAAATGCAATGAAGACTGCACGGGTGTGTGTGCCAGGAGGGAAGGGTTAGTTGTCCCCAGGTTGGCTGGGCGCTAATCGCTTTCTTTCCATGCTCCCGTCCAAAGGCGCGCTTGCTATTCGCACATTTCGCATGCCTTGGCTCGATTGGCCCTTTACGAGAAGTTGAGGACGTCATTGTATTGGGGGGCAGGGGAGGAGCGTTCGATGGTCGCAGAGAGGCAGGTGAGAACTTGAATGCGACAAGCAGCTGATGCGACCGACGGCCGATAGTGGGGGGTAGTGGGACGCCGGGGCGCGCACGGGATGGATGATGTGTGTACCTTCGTTCACACTACCAACTCTCTTCCTTCCATGGGTGCAATGAACGAAGAAAAGAACATGGTTTAACAGCGCTTGATTGCCTAGCGCCGCCTGTCTTGAGAAGGAAGGCACCGGAACACATGCCAGCCACGTCCTGGCGCCTTCTTCCAACGGATGCATTCTTAGGTATTACTACCCGAGCTACCGAGTACCTAAGTAGGTAAGATCAGGTGCGGCCGGACCGCGATGCTTCACTCTCACGCTCTCTCTCTCTCTCGCTCGCTCGCGCGCGCATGCAGTTGACCAGGAACGTGAGATGTAGGGTTTGGTGGCAAAGGCATGATGACTGAGCCCACCCACGTTCGTCCCGTCCAGGAAAAGCGTTCTGTACCTGGATGGAGTGTGAGAACCATGTGTTTCACCGGGTGCGTCACCCGCTTTCAGGGCGCTTGCGGAAGGGTCTTCTAGATGCAACTCGGCCGCGTTTTCGTAACAGCGCACGATTAGATAACCGATAAGAGCCAGGCGCTGTAGGTACCTAGGTAGTTGGAGTATGCGGCTACCCTGTGCGAATCAGTTTGCCGGACTGGGATTGCCTGGGTCACCCATCCACTCACTGGGCTGGCTTCACTCAATCACCAACGCACGCCATCATCTCATCACTATGTTGTTCTGTAGCGACCGGGTATTCGGTGGGGAATTGCAGAGCGTTGTTCCCCGTAAGGCAACGGATCACCTCACAGAGGGGGGATATTTATCTTTCCAAGTTATCCCTCACCAAGACCCTGGCTATGTGACCTCACTCTCGCGTGCAGTGATAGGAAACGGTATTAGCAACTCAGCCCTGGGTGTTTGCTGTGCCATCCGTGCCTGGGCTGGCATCCCGCCAATAAATGCTTAATGAGTTGTACTTCGTATTCAGCCTGACAACTGTATTCATCTGCCATGAGATCTACTAGATGAACGCACCGGCCAGCCTGACGCAATCAGGCTCCTTCTTGTCTCGGTATACGCCCTCATTGGTTCCAACAACTTGCACTTCCTCTTCGTCCGCTTCGCTGACATTTCATTGTTTTTGGCCTCTTTGTCGTCGACATATTTGCGGATTCTGCCATTCTACTTACCCTTTGGCCCGGCCGTCCCATCTTTTTGGACGCGGCTTGAAGAGCCCGACCGATATGAACAGGCTTTTCTCATGTCGCTTTTGACTCGTCCATCCAGAGCCTTCGCGAGTCGAGAACACCTCCATCAGACAGTTTCCTCGCATCTTGACTGAATCAGTGTCCACGTCTTTGGGCCCCTTTGGACCCAAGGCCTGAGAAGTCTGCCAGCCCTGGCTCAAATCTTGAAAAAAGGACTCCGTTCCGACATTACTGCTGCTCCATGGCATCTGCTCGCACGCCGCCATCTCATCGGCCAGTCGTCATGAGGACACAATCCCCAGGGAACATCCCGCGCCCGCCAACTACCATCACTGTTGGACCCTTCATCACCTGTAACACGCACGCCACCTCATTGGCCCGCTGCCGTCGGTCGCAGAGCTGAAGGTGATGGCCCAGGAACCGCCCCCCTCATTGGCCGCTCTCTGTTTCGCGTTTCTCCTTGATGGACTCTCTACCCGCCCATCAAGAGCTGCTGCCCCCGCTTACAATCCAGCCATGTGAGCACCTTACTGCAAGTGGATGGTCGTCCTGTCACCTGTCATCCCGCTCCCCGGAGTCTCGAGCCCTTCCATGGGCTTGGCTGAGCTTAGCTTTGCGTACACAACGACATCCTTTTGGCGGGGATGATAAATCTTCTGGCAATGTGTCACTCCTGCGAGTTCGACGACGCCTATTCCTCCGCCGTTTGGTGGACGATGCCATATTCGTGCCTGTCATTCATCAGAATCTGCGGTCTCAATCATTATGTTTCAAACGCTGATCTCTTGACAAACTCAAAACATATGCCCCTTGACGCGGAATAACGACACTGTTGCGGGCCATCCTGTCATCACGGATCCAATGACAGTGTCACTGGCTTTGGTCTAAGAGGCTGTTGTTTGAAAGTCCAAATTCCACGCTGTCCGGCCTGAGTGACAACGTCTTTGTGAAAATGCTGTACCGGAATGCTTCCATTGTCGTCGAGGCGCAATGAGCGGGAAGACTTGTCGGTTTGATCCTTTCCGGGTACAAGAGCTTTTTTTTTTTTCAAAGAAGGAGGGCAGCGTCATTGTTCACGTCCCGTCTTCGACCGCTTAGGGCTGTTGTATCTAGTTTCACTTCATTGCAGCCCTCCGTATATGTTGCAGGAGTACACCACTGTCATCCACATCTGATAGATTTACCATGGATCTCCCCTTTCGTAACATCTCCGATCCTCACAGTCTATTTGACTCGCGCCTGCTTCGGTTTAGGGTCACTACAGGAATTGCGGCACAGCCACACTAGTCGTTATAAGACCATGTACGTCTGGAAAAGCGACACTGCCAGGCTCGCATCTGGACAGGTAAACGATACAAACGAGCACCTTATCAGACTCATGAACTCGGCTCTGCAAGAACGACACATTGAACAGGGGTGGCGTTACGATGAGCCCCTAGTCGACCATCCTTTTGTCGAGGTCGTCTTCGCACATGGCTCTGGGAGATGTAAGAGCGATGCGTGGCCCATCGACTATGTCTTCCGTCCTGTCAGACCGGATCTCAATTCCAACGAATCCTATGTCGTGGTTAATACTGACTTGGCCAGGCTGGCATCAAGACACAACATCCGCATCAATGAGCTGCACAAGTTCATGCGTTTCCCACCCGTCCGAGCCGTCATCCGCACCCTCCTCATTGAGCTTGAGCGCCCGGAAGCACAGCCAGGTCCCCAGCTGGACGAAGAGGGCATTGTCAACAGCGTCGATGAGTCAATACGTGACTCGAGTCCCTCAGAACGACAGGTGTTGCTGACGCAGCCCACCGCACCAGGAGAAGGGTTCGCCGACCGGTCCCTGGTGTCATGCCTCGTCAAGTTGTGCTCCCATTTCGAAAGATGGCGTTTATGGGACTTTGGATCCCGTGACCGCCGGTTCATTGTAGAGGTTCTCGTCGCGGTCGTTGGGCTCTTTTGCAATGCATGGGTCCATGCCCCGACTATCGACGTGTCCTGGACCCGTGTTAGCACGCCCTCTTTGCCTCATTTCATTTCCCATGAAGCCATAAACATTGTAGAGCCCCCCCATTGTTCAGGTCTCACACCCGAAATATGGTTTGAATGGTCTTTACTCTACGATCCCTGGATCCGACGATCTCACGCGGCTCGGCTCCTGAACCTCGACAGAGATACAGACACCACACTCATCTTCATTCCCGCCCTATTCGCCGCGGTGTCGCAGCCAGAGCCGGAGAAGGAAGGCCGTGTCGTCGTGAAATACCAAAAGAAGCCAGACGAGGAACGTTGGGCGTTCAAATCTATCCTCGACTCTAGGTGGGCTGGAAAGACACCACGGACTGGGCTGCAGTACCTCGTCGACTGGGAATACGCGGAGCCAACCTGGCAGCCGGCGAAGGATCTGTCGGGATGTGATAGATGGGTGGTCGGCTTTCACCGGAGGAATCACGGGAAGCCTGGCCCGGTGTCTAGATTAAAGCGCTTTCTCCGAGATACGTCTTGAGAGCATGATGTTTCTATTCTCCCGGCCTCTCATGGCTCTCCGTCTCTGGTCTGCGTGAGATGACGTTGGGAACGAAGCGTCCGTTGCCTGTTGTGCTGGAATCGGGTGAGTGCGACACAAAGATTTAGGGGCAGTAAGACTCGAAATGACGTTTGCTGTTTTTTAATATGCATTTAGGACCTCATGAAAGAGGCCGTCGTGACTTGGCTAGGAGGTCGTTGGGTCTGAGGCCGAAGGACACCGATATCTTTCATGGGGCCTCATCCCGGCCTACCCGAGCCGGACTGTGACCAACCGCTTATGAGGCGCGAACTGTACCTACGTTGGCATCACTCTCCAGGTTTAGACGACTGGTTACCTAGAGACTTTGGTCCGGATCATTGCACTGGAACCATTCATTATTACGCCTGGGTCATCGTCCAAAAGAGGGCACTATTCATGAGAGTACCACGAAAGCCAGCTACCGGTGATAGTGGATATGTCCTGTGTGTGATCAGCTTATCGCGCATCAGTATTTAAAGACGGGCCGACTGTTTGGAAAAAACCGCCGATAACGAACCGATGATTCCTCACAACCGGTATCGACGCCAGCTGTCCCGTTGGCTTTGGAAATTGGGGAGGAAACCCACCGGTGGAGCATAATACCATGAAATGGCCATGACCACCACCATCCACGCCGGCCTGGGTCGGGTGTCGCGTCAAAGGCGATCATGATCAGTGGTCAGAGGTCAACTGCTTACTCAACCCTGGCTCTGGAACTAAGTCCGGAGTTGGCTATCAGCGGAAGCAGTGAATGCAACGTGGATGGACGAATGGGACGCCACATGTCCGGCTCGTTGCGGAGAGAAGGGCCATCCATATGAACACGAACCGTTGAGGGTCGGAGAGTCTGTGTACCTATTGTGTCTGCAAGGGCTGGCAATGCAGTGCCTCCAGGGCCCAGCTGATACACAGTGGGGAATGCCCTGAAAGCCTCGGTCCGGCGGCACTACAGTACTATACTACCATACCTACCTACTACCTAGGTATGTATCCGTACGGCCCACGGGCATCCGTACCGTGGTTGTGATTAGAAATTAGGCCGTCAAGTTGCTCGCTAGCCGAATCCCCAGGTAGCACCTAGGTAGGCCAAGGCAGTTTGGCCCAGATATGAAAGAGTACATCTGATCTGACCTGGGTCACTCCCGCCCCTCCGCCTCTTCTTCTACCCTCATCTTATCGATAAGGAAACCCCTCCGGAGATACGACGCGGGGACTCGCGCGCAAGAGTAATTACAGACAAGGATTCCAGTCTGTTCGACTCAAAATCGTCGAGTGTTCCCACAATCCAAACCCCTCGATGAACCTCCCCCTCCCCCCCCTCCAAAGCGAACTGACGCAGCGCAAAGCGAACCCTGCGCCGACGTAATCCCGTCCAACCGTCGCGCATCCTCCCCAGCCGTCTTCCGACCTCCCGCGAACCTAGCCACGCCGCTCTTGGACCGCCAATTCACGAGCTGCACCGTCTCAAGCCACCTCAACCTCAGTCTGGCCATCCACACGCCCGACGGCCAGTCCATAAAGACCGAGCATGGGCCCCGCGCCTGATGATGGAGGCTCAGCGATCGAGGATCCCAGACCCGACGAACTGAACGACAACAACAACTCCATCAACACCGCCTCTTTCGAACCCCCCGTCCTGGCTGGCGCCGACATTCGTACGAGAGCCCGGACCATGACGAGCACCGAAGAAATCGACAATACCATCATCCGGCCGGGCTCCGTCCGAATCAACGTGAAGGGCGCCTTCATCGTCGACCCCGATTCGAGGTCTCCGAGCAACAATGGCCGAGGTTCGCCTACCCACCACGAGACGAGCGATATCCGCCTGCCCAACCACCATGCCGTCGTGAGCCATATCGCTGTTGACGTACGCGGCCGTCCGCCCTGTCTCCTGTTCTTGTTGGATGCTGACCCCGGGTCGCGCAGATTGGCGGCTCCCTGATCAAGCTTGTCTACTTTACGCGCGAACCCCACTCGGCCGAGCCGGGCGGCCGTCTCAACTTCCTCAACTTCGAGACCGATCGCATCGACGACTGCATCGAGTTTATGCGCCACCTCAAGGACAAGCAGCAGACCCTCAATGGCTCCCAACCGAACGCCTTGAGCGTCATGGCGACCGGAGGCGGCGCCTTCAAGTTTTACGACAAGATGCGGGACGTTCTGGGCGTGGATGTTCTTCGCGAGGAAGAGATGGAGTGTCTCATCATTGGTGAGCCTCCCAATGCGCGTCCTCGGTTTGCGTGGGAGGAGGGCGATTGCTGAATACGTCCCTAGGTCTCGACTTCTTCATTACAGAAATACCTCGTGAGGTCTTTACCTACAGCGAGACCGACCCAATGCACTTCGTGTCGCCCTCGGATAACATCTATCCCTACCTTCTTGTCAACATCGGCTCCGGGGTCTCACTCCTCAAGGTTTCGGGTCCCCGCGAATACCAGCGTGTGGGCGGAACCTCGCTCGGAGGTGGCACCCTGTGGGGCCTCCTCTCCCTCCTCACCGGCGCTCGGACCTTTGACGAGATGCTCGACCTATCCGAACGGGGTGATAACGCCAAGGTGGATATGCTCGTCGGCGACATCTACGGCGGCGACTACGGAAAGATTGGCCTCAAGAGCACAACAATCGCGTCTTCTTTTGGCAAGGTCTTCCGCATGAAGCGCACAGCCGAGAACGAAGCAGAGGATCACGGTGGGCTACACAACGGCGATATCAAGAACGCGGCGGGTCCTTCTTCAGGCGCTGCCGAGTCGGCTGAAGCCGGCCACCACGACGCTGCCGAGCAAGCCTCGGACCAGCCGTTCTCCGGTGCTGATATATCCCGGTCTCTACTGTACGCCATTTCAAACAATATCGGTCAGATTGCCTTCCTCCAGTCGCAAATCCATAACCTAGACCATATCTACTTTGGCGGCTCATTCATCCGCGGCCACCGGCAAACAATCAACACTCTCAGCTACGCCATCAAGTTCTGGTCGCAAGGCAGGAAACAGGCTTACTTCTTGCGCCACGAGGGCTATCTCGGCTCTGTGGGTGCCTTTCTCAAGCGCCAGCCTCGCAACTGGGGCCGCCGCGGTTCCTTTGAGCAAGCAGAACCACTTGAGCGCCGGCTGCGGGATCGCAGAATACATGACGCTGAGATGCAGAGTCTCGTTGACGGCTACGCCTTAGAATCGGGGCATGAATGAATTGAGACTCTATTCACTCAAAAGGGAGGAGGCTGAACGTCGTTGACTTTAAGCTATTGGGCGTTGTACGGTTGGGCGCAGTGTTTTCTGGCATTTATGATGCTTGATGGCAGAGCATATGCGGCAAGCATGTGGGCGACGTTGGAAAATATGACCGGCCTAGGCGGGCTGGCTTCTCGACACATACCATTATACTTATCACATACCAGTCTAATGTTAAAGTATTGCAACTCGGCCGGTCTGTTGAAAAGGACCGGACCGTGCGTGCCAGTATGCATTACAGTTTCCACCTCCTCGACCCCAAGTCGACCCGGCGCGATGTCATCGTATCATGGCTAACCTGGACACAAATTATGGTTTCCCACTCTTTAGACCGGATTGCTTAGGCATCCCTCAAAAAAGCAAAGGCACATCTTTATTGACGCCGGCGTAATACGTCGGCTATGTTTCCAAGTAGGGGACTTCGCAGCAGTACTCCAGCCTGACCAGCTGCAGGTCATTTTCCCGCTGCTCCGAGACTTGCGAATCAGACGCGTCTCTTCCGCCGCCCACAATAAGCTACCAACACAAGACGCTGGACACTTTATGAAGCATCCGAAGATCGCCTGTTTCCAGGAATGTCCAAAGGGTTCCGGCAATCACTTTGAATAATGCAGCCCGTCCCCGGCACGACGACAAATCTGGAGCGTGAAGCTGCCACTGACCTGGTTTCCCGATTATGAGGACAAAGTGAAAGCGGACGAAACGTCCGCTTCCGAGGTATGAGACGCATATATCCGAAGTTGCGAGACACCACTGCCTAGCGGCGCGAGCAACAAGATTTCCACTCAAACAGAGCAGCCTGCCGCCACCCCTTGGCCTAGCGAACTGTGAAGCTTACCGACCCAGCCGTCGCGTAGCCCATCGAACCTGTCAGACCGGGACGACTGCCAGGAGGACTGCGCCATTGCCCTTACATTGGGGGACAAGGAGCATGTCGTGTCTGGTAGTTTGAGAACTCCCAGACAGGGGCTCCTCTCCCTCTCGAAGGAAGGGCCTTCATAAGCGGGCCACTGCGCAGGCTTCGGGCCACAAATCCCAATGGCACGAATGGACAAGCCAAGCGGCTGGATGGAAACTCGTCCATCATCATATGGACGTCAGAGGAAGAACCACCACTTGAGTTGCCCTCGTACGGGACGCCCCAAGCCGCCCAAAAGCCCAGCGAGACCCCCCCCCCCCTTCCCCGCGGAACCCAATGTCTCGTCCTCTCACTACGTCGTCCGATGGTCACGTCTACCGCCGCGCCGTTTGAGTTGTGATGCACTATAACCTGACGACACGCTAACTTCTAAGCTCACATAAGGATCTACTAACCGCCATGAGCGTTGCAAAGTCTCCGCCCCCTTACCAACTAAGACCAAGCTCACGGTCGGATTCTCCGATCCAAGAAGGGTTTTCCATCTCAAAGCAAGCGCGCTAAATCAGTATCGCGAGCCTATCACCTCACACGCCGCTAGAGACCATGACTAACCTAACAGGCATCACAGTGCTGCCAGCGTCACAAATATAACACGGGCGCTCCATCACACACGCATGCACGAATTCCAAGGGCGGAGCTGCGCGTGTCGTTTCTGGCGGTTTTGGCATATGACTCTGTACGCATTTTCTTTAACAGTCTTGGGCTTAACAAGGCTATGGCTGCCTTATGAGCTGTGTGTATAGACTGCGATCGAAATTTTAAACGGTACCATCAGCCTGTACCAGTACAATCAGCCTGTCAACCAGTACACCGTGGCATGAATTCAACATCTGCTGAGTGATACCCCTTCGTCAACGCGTCGGTGCTAGCGTCGGCTTAGCTCAGTGAACGGCAACGAGTACGTCCACGGCCGGAACATTCAAGCAATCTAATAGGCCAGAGGTGCGGAGAAAGGAAAGACGACGTCCGGAGCCAACACCACCATTGGAGGTTAGACTGCCGCGTGAAAGCGGGAACGCCGCCTCCATCCATGTAGGTATCCTGCAACCTCTACGGACTCTCCAACCCTGGCAGCCTGGTTCTTCTATTAATAAAGCGCCTTACAAGAACCATGTCCGCCACCATCTATATTCCATCAACCGTCATCTGTCTTGTATACCTATGGCCGACCTCGCCCTCGCCCGACACACTCCCACCAATACTCGCGCCTCGTACAGGATCGCTCTATTCGACAGTCAGTGGCGTGAGACAGGCAATCCCAGCTTCAGCTTCGTGAAGTAGTATGCCTTCTCAACGCATTTCCCATCAGCTTTTCTACTATGAGTCATGGATGATTATCGGAAGCTGAAGAAGGCCTGCACCCAAAAAATGAAAATCCAGTAAGGAGAACTAGAAAGGTTTATTGGCGGTTATGCCCTTTTCTTCTGTCCAAACTCTGAGCTTTTCCTCACTAATCAAAATTCACCAACTTTTTTTCTACCTTCCCCCCTCTTAATCACATTGCATACCAATGCACCAGAAAGACAGCAACGTTGCGCGGGCGTGCAAAGGTTGTTCCCAGAAGCAAGAATATACCGTGGCCAATGACGATGACACCTGAAAAGGTCTGAGGTCGGAGTCGGTACACTATCCCAGAGGTTTAGCCAAGGGCTAAGTGCGTCTCCCCTCAGACGAGATACTGTCCTCATCGCTAAAGCTCGGAAAAAGTCGTAACGCCCGTGGGCAGTCATCCTTGGGGGTCCTCACCTAGAGATCCGGGGCAGGATATCGCATGGCCAATGATGATAACACCTGAAAAGGTCTGAGGCTGGAGTCGGTACACTATCCCAGAGGGTTAGCCAAAGGCTAAGTGGGCTACATCTCCCCTCAGACGAGTTACTGTCCTCATCGCTAAAGCTCGGAAAAAGTCGTAACGCCCGGAGGCAGTCATCCTTGGGGGTCCTCACCTAGAGATCCGGGGCAGGATATCGCATGGCCAATGATGATAACACCTGAAAAGGTCTGAGGCCAGCGTTGGACTGAGAAAGGTTGTCGGGTATGGCGATCAAGGATGGCTTCTGTTGTGGCCAAGTACCGGGTCCAAACAGCCGGAGTCAGCTCGGCTTCACGAAGAGGGGCATATGGGAAGACTGCACATGTTCGGAATCTCACCCAGTCCGCTTCTCAAGGACAGGCAGCGAATAATGCAAATGGGGGAATACGGACAACAGTCGGGAGAGCTCGAGTGTCCTAAGAGGATTCCAAAGAAGCCGAAAGACACGACGATGGTTTGACTCAACAGTCTTCGTTCTGACAATGGAGATGTAAAGAGGGATTAACTTCAAGTGATGGAGAATAGGATCGATGACGGATGATGGATGATGGATGATGGATGATGGACGGTGGACGATGGACGGTGGACGGTGGGATTGGAGTGGGAAGATGAAGATGTCAGGGAGAGGTAACAATCACAACAAGCACCAGATTAGAAGCAGTCTTGTATATTTCCTAGACTTCCTGAATGCAACTTCCCTCACATTGAAACGAGAACCACGTCGATGCAGAAGGCCATGGGTGCAGTTCTGAAGGCCCCCATATTCGCAGGCGCACCTGATATCCTTCTATCCTCACATGAGCAGGAAGCGAGTCCTGATAGAACCAAGTTGTGGCAGGGAAACATCTACGTAGGCAAGGATCCATTACAACCCGATGCCAGAACGTGTTCTAGTTGACAAGAGCAAGACCCTACCACGATCCTGCAACTTGGAGATAGCGCAGGCTTTTCCACCTTGGTCGGACCGCAGGCACATACGCTCGACGATAGTAGAAAAATCCTTCAAGAACAATGAGCCCAACGTGCGGGCCACTTCCAGGTTAACAAGACGGTGAGCAGGTACGATTGATGCTGGCTTCCTTCCAGTCATGTCACTCAAAGCATATTCCATCCCTTCACACCTCCCCTGAGCGAAGTGTAACCCCAGAACGAAGTGTAACCCCAGAACGAAGTGTAACCCCAGAACGAAGTGTAACCCCAGAAAAGGAAACGAGGACAGAGAGGCCTTACGGGTTGTCACGCGAGGTTTATGATATTCCCGTTGGGCCTTGGAAAGCCCCTCAGGGCCGTTCCTGTGCAGGCAGCTAAAGCTTGTGGGTGTCCAGGGGGCTACCTTCACGAGCTCATTGGCATGGGTCTTTCACACACCCGATCTCTGGTCTATTTGAGTAGGTACGAGGCCCCTTGAACCACAACCATACATTTGGCGATATTCTCCCGAACCCCGTATGTTGGGTCGGTGACGACCAGCGAATACCTGGTGTTGTATGTTTTTTGCTTTTCTTTTTTTGACGCAAGTCAATCAACTAAGCAAGCATCTGATCATCCTGAGAAGATCAGGGACCGAACGGTCAGTTGTACTCTAGATTGTTCTGCTCATGATTTCTCAGTCAGTGAGTGCATGGTTGTTCACGTCAGTTTGGGTTACGCGAACCCCCCCCCCCCCCCTGCCGCGAGGTAGGGAGACCATCGAATGTCGTCCTGAGTGGTTTGGAAGGCGAAAGAAAAAACCCAGCAAGCCCCCTCCCTCGAGACATCGTCAACTCGGTAAGTGTAGCATCAGCACCGTCCCGTCATACTTTCATGTTGGTGAGAGGGTGCAGGAAGAGGAACAAACAGCCAGATATGAAGGCTGCTCACCGTTGGAGCCCCGAGTTGAAGGCTGTGTGTGAGTTCTTCATCACCAGAAAGATGATCACGAACAGATCAGGAAGCACCTTCTCCTCGACTTGAACGAAACGGTTGGGGAGAGAGAGGGGGGGGGGGTTAGTCGAAGCTAAATTGTCGCGACTTATTTACCTAGTTCGCAGACAGAAGAGCCACGGGGGGGGGGGGGGGGGGGGGGGGGGGGGGGGGG
>PJEX01000151.1:0-102931 GCA_005350895.1 Colletotrichum tanaceti
GGGGGGGGGTCGCTCAGCGGTTTAACGGCGCTCTGTGTCTCAGTTGCTTACCCTTGTGTAGTTTCTTTGCATGCTCTTGCTTCCACTTAACATAGTTAACCTTGCTGGCAGCCTTAATATCTTCATCTAAGACAGGAATCAAAACCAGCTGCAAGTAGTTATTGTAGCTATGGTCTAGCTCAAGCTTCTCTAGCTTAGCCTCAATGTTTGCTAGGGCACTAGGGTCGTTTGTATAGTCGCAGTCCCATCCGGTGGGCTTATGAATATAATCTAGCGTCTCCTCGGTGCTGGTTGGCCTGTTATTAGCGGCTGTCTACGATTAGGGAGCTCAAGGGAGAGTCAACAAACAGCGTCTTAGTTGCAGCTATAGTGCCTGTGTCAGATTCTTTAAAGGAATAGTAGGTAATGTAATAATATGAGGTGAAGTATCTAGGGTATTAGGATGTCCTAGCTCTTCTCTAAGGGCAGATTCAAGAGGCAGGGTGATGTCAACCTTATAAATACCTAATCTTCTCTTCTCAGCCACCAGGACGCGACTGCATCATCCGCCCAACTTCTACCTTTTAGCGCGTTAAGCAATATCTGCGTGCTGGATCTACTACCCCTATTAAGGAGCAGATAGAGTCTAATCCTCCAGCCACAAGCATGTGTGCGTGCGGCTTCCTACGCAGTAGGGGAGATAGAACCTAACTAGCACTAGACAAGCTATTCCATTAAGAGCTAAAAGGCTTCAGGTGCAAGGTAACAACCAATAATAACTCCTAAAAGGATCAAATAAAAACAGTACCTCTATTTAGTACTATCTTTACTTGTGCTAGAGGTACTAGAAGTTTCCTTACCTTTAACAGGAATCAGGATATGTGCTGTAGCAAAAAGAGTAGGCCTGAAGCCTTTTAGCTCTCGAGGGGATACCTATACCTACCACGTGCTGCTATTGGCCTCTCTCTGTGCCCCGCACCCCCTGCCGCTCGTTTCAGGGACCTCTACCCACGCTAGCAGGTCGCGCCAGCAGGTCGAGGTCCCTGAAACGGAACAACCGTTAGGGTGGTGTGGGGCATGGATATTGACTAGTTGCTTATGTGGCGTTTCTGGTGGCGTTTTTGTAGCTAGCTATCCCCTGTCTCTCTGCTACCAGCCAGCCACAAAAAAACTGCAAACTAGCTAGAAAGAGGTTAATTTTCTACTTAGGATACATTATTCGCAAGCTAAAGCTGCAACATCAAGATAATAGCAAGCTAAAGCTGCAACATAAAGATAATGGCAAGTTGCATTTCTATATCTGCTATTGGCCTCTGTATAGTTGTCTTAGCTAGTTACTTGTGTGGCGTTTCTGCGTTATTGCTTAAGGGATGTGGCGTTTTTATGGCTAGCTATCTCTCTGCTACCAGCCCTACCAGCCAGCCACAAACAAACTGCAAACTAGCTAGAAAGACATTAATCTTCTACCTAGATTATATTGTTATCATGCTGTACAGATAGAGAGAACTAGAAATCAGGATAAGTTGGAAATATGTCACTGCTGATGCCTTCTGCGTAGTTCCACTAATTAGGAGCTGGCATGATATTCCCTTAAGGCCTAGAAAAGGGGCACCAATGTCGTTGTGTAAGTGTTCAGGGCGTCTATCCCATCACATTATATAACTAACACTTACATCCTCCATCATGCCTAGCATCAGTGAGTCCTATTAGAGTATTAACTTCTTTTCACAGGAAAACTGTTCTAATCTATTTAGTTCGCTTACCTTATTCCCCTCCCAATACATCACCTCTCTTCCCACAGAACTAATACTGCAGTACTTCACCTCAGCACCAATATAGCTAACGTTCACATTAACTCTACCTCTTAACCCACCACAAAGGAAACTGTCCTCAAGCAGATCACCAAGGTTGCTAGTGAACATATCCTCAACACTGTCTCTCCCAAACCAGTCCCTACCACCATCCCTACGCCCCCCTCAGCCCTTAAAGATGACTTTATCCTGCCCTGCATAACCTAAAAGCCTATCCCTAAAGCCCTCCATAAGAATAAAAATCTCAGCTCCATTATGGTCAGCCTCAACCACAAATACCCTCACTAGGTTCCTAATTCTACCCTCAAGTAGGTTATACTTAGGGAAGGGTTTAAGACCCCACAGGACGCAGACTACGCTGCTACATACCTTAATATTGCCTGCTAGAAGTAGAATGATCTTGACGTAGGCGTTAAGTTTAAGTAGGTCAAGAACCTAGCAGAGGCGTCTTTTGCTTTGTGGCACAGAGGGAGCAATAGTGATGTCTTAGCATCTGCATTCTTTCCTAATGCGAATGATTTAAGCATAATGCTAGTGTGCAACGCTGCGTTCTCTATGCCTAAGTAGAAGCCAAACTTATGGAAGGTGTTTACGCATAAGCTAGGCCATGTGCTAGGGTTAAGGCATAAATTTACCCTTAATACAAATCTAGAGATAGGTAAGGCTAAAGAGGCTATAAGGGCTGAGCAGCTAGGGCTGAGGAACAGTAACTTAGTCATGACGTATAGCAGGGTTCCCCCTAAAATTCAATAAACTAATATTAAGAGTATAAAGGTATTTTATATACTAAAGGAGGATAAGGTAGGGAATCCTCTGTAAGTAGGCTTAACTAAGGTGCAGGATTATAAGCCTATATGAAGACAAAGACAATAAGACAAAGAAGGGTAAACTTAGGGGGTTTTAGCACTATAATAGCAGGATCTAGCTTTAGATTATAAGCCTAGATTCTTTTAATCCTTTCTAGGTATTCTTTTTAATAAGAGCTTGTTTAAAGACCTTATAAAACACCGAGATAAAGTTCCCTTTATAATATCAGTATTAACATATATTAAGAAGCTAACCTTACTTAGGGGAAAATGCATACGTTAAAAGTAGCTTGTTTCCTATATAGTTATTCTAGCTTAAGTCGTTGTTATATACTAGCTTGCATTAGAATCTATAAGCTGTTAGATTATTAAGGGTAACAGTAATACAGTAATTGTGCGTGTATTAAGTGTTATATGTATTACTTTTTATGCGCTGCAGCCAGCCTCTTGTCTAGGCCTATAGGATTATAATTCCTAGGCGCCTAAGGCTTTAATCTAGAGCCTACTGTCTACCTTATACTCTAATACGTTAGCAGCGTTATCAGCAAACTTAGCCTCAAGCATAGGGAACAGCACTGTGTAGTCAGATTGCTGTGTTAGGTCGTCCTTTCGTACTTTGCAGTCAAGGATTGCAGCTAACGACAGTGCTAATGCAGCTAACGACAGTGCTAATGCAACAAGGCGACAGTACTTACCATTGAGACCCCATGGTAGGACTTCAGCAAGCAGCTAACAGATACAACAGGGCAACTATTAAAGAGAAGCGCTGTCTACGTTAGGCAAGTCTGCTGCGTTCCCACCTTTGTGTGAAGCTAGTAGATTTACAACTAGATAAGCCTATCGAATGCCACAGCAGCAGTTGCAGACTTCCAGAGGGTAATACTAGTCTTAGCAGAGCAAGTTAAGAGCAGCTGTTTCTTTGCTGTGATTGAATCTTTATCTGTAACTCTCTTCTGTTTCTAAACGTAGGAAAGAGATTTAAGGAAATCTATTATAGAAATACAGGCGCCTAGTATCCTTAGAATCTTTTAACAGATAACATAACATAACAGGACAACAGATAATAGGGAGTATATGTAAGAAGTAACCCCCTAAGTTCATAATACTACTCATAGTAGTTAGAGACGTCTGTAAGTTGGTGGGGATAACGTCCTGCTGCGTATGCAATTTGGAATAAATAATATAACTAATAACTTATTATAGTTATTAGTTTTTCCCCTATATAACAGCAACTATCTTAATACTGCTACTGCCTGCCTAGCCTATAAAGCCCTTTATTGTCTACCTTTCCTCTGCTAAGCGCAATGGACTAAAGCTAGCATTCTCCTTACGCCACATTGCGCCTTCAAGACTGGTCATGTGCCCTGTAACCCAAAGATCGCTCTCCTTAATAATCTTTTTCTTCTCCTTCTTATCCTGTTGCTGCTAGCTCTTAGCTGTCCTATCCCCAGCAGCCTTTAATTTGTCCCTGGCCGACTTCTCATTAAGGTCAGTATCCCCTATATGTTTCTTCTCGTTTTCTTCAACTACACCTTTAACTTCTACCTCTTACTCACTTTCAAAGAAGAACCTGAACCCCAAACTAGACGAAAAAGAGCCCAGACGCTCCAGGGTACTCATTAACACTGCGACAACCCTCTCGCCATCATTGCTCAGAGGCGCCTAGGTCTGCACCAGCATGTCTGATGTACACTTGCTGTGCTGTAGCTGCTTGCTGTTGGTATACTCAACAGCGATTCCGCAGAGCGGAGATATAGAAGTCGTCATGTCGAAATAGAAATAAGCTATCTCAATGACCCATAATACCTTAATATGCTCAAGAGAATTGAAGGGCTTGCCCATGCTATGCTCCAAACTACCACAAGGACAAGAAAGGCAGTAGGTTTTTCCCCAATAGAGATACCCTATCAAACTATCACTTACTAGAGATGGCCATTTGAGAACTGTGGGCTAGGCTGCGTCGTCAAATAGCGGCATAGCATTCGACTCAGGAGCGTCGACGGCCGTGCAGCCCCAGATGGGAGCGAGCTGCCTAAAGGCCTTCTTCTCTGCGTTAAATGAACCGTAGAAACCCTTAAGATCCCACGTTTCAGAGGCCTGTGGCCTGCTAGCTTTCAGCTTGAACTCATTGTGGTACTTTAGCCTCTCAGACAGCTCGACTATAAAGAGGTTGTTGGTGGTGACGACGAGGATGGAGTCTACCCACGATCTGCCTTGTTAGTCCTTATATGCTTCCAGCCAGACAAAGTTGACTCTCTCTGGATCGTGTTGCTGGCTAGAATTAAGTTTGAATGTAGAAGTCTAGTAAGCAGCATTATCCTTAACTCTATAGAAGATTCTCTGCCTGTTCTAATACAGCAGCTAAATACTAACAATACGCTCCTTATCAGACTAGACAGTAATGTTTGTAACCACATAAGTCTTGTCCAAGTGCTCCAGGTTGTTGAAGGATTGCAAGGTAACTGGGGTCACGCTCTAGCTGTTAATAGAGTCAATACGCTATTCATCAATTAAGTGGCTGAATCTCAGGTTGACGCGCTTCTCTAGTTCACAGACAGGTTTGCCAGATTGTAAGAAGCTCTCTATAAGAGATCTAGCCTCATTGCAATATTCTTGAGCAGCAGTCTATAAAAACAACCTTAGCATACCTACTACTTTGTAATTAGGAGTTAAGAGTGTAGTCTCACCTGAATTCTCTCTTCTACATCAGCCTTAATGCCTTCTATAGCTGCAGGGGCTTTTTGGTAAATCAGCTTATTAGCCTAATGCAGTCAAATTAGTGTCAGAAACTATTGCGTCTTCTCATAAGTCATAACAGCAATTTAATGTCTTTACTAGTACAAGTCGTCAGAAGATACTAGGCGCAACATATTGCTAGATACGTAACGCATCTGTCGCAACTTTAGGATCAACCTAGACAGCATTAACCTAATTACATAGCCTACTAAGTAATTAGAATTTACATCCTACTGAAGAAAGGCCTTAATAATATATGTCATTTCTAGGTTACTTACCTCCTTGACGATCTTGATTATTTCGAATCAGCAATCCTGCTTGGCTGCATCTAGGCCAAACAAGTCTAGTGAGTACAGCACTAGCGCGTTTGGCGTCATTAGTAGCTTGAGTTCAACACTGTTAACACCTAATTTCCCCTTAGACCTTGCTGCCTAGAGCGTTTTCGTGGCTTCATTAAACCTTTTCATTTGCTCCTTATAGCTGGTTACAAACTCGTGACAGTATGTACTTAATCCCAGGTGCTTGTCAACACGATTGAGCTTAATACAGTCTTTGTTGACAGTAGTAATTCCTATAGGGTTAAAAAGGGGGTTAGCTCTAGTTAGGGTTATAAAATATAATAAAGAGAGGGATTACAAACGTTCCTAGATCTAAGACTAAATAAATTTATAGTCCTAGTGTAATGTCTATTAGTCTAACCCTTCCTAATGCCTAGGATCTAGGCAAGCAGTACTACATAGAATACTATATACGCATCAAGAAGGGAGTTAGTGTAGATACTAGCATTTTCATAGTCAATGGGTGAGCCTCTAACCGTAGCCTTATGGAAACTCCTTAGGGAGCTGTACTTCATGAGAATAGCGCTGTAGCAATGTGTGTTAGAGCCATGTGCTAAGCAAGATAGGTTATAAGGTTAAGACCTACTATGTTTGTTAAGGACCTATCTAATCTATGATTAGTGCTGTGATAATCTAGATTGCATTCCATTAGAAGAACTTACAGGCAGTAACTCTATTAGGAAACTCTAATCTTATTCAGCTTGATATCACTACCGCCAGACTAGTTGACCCTATTTGGGTACGCCATTAGCTTATTCCACACGTTAATCGTTAATCTACAGGCAAAACCTACGTGATTGTTATGCTATAATCCTGCTTTGAACTCCCCCGCGTAAACCTGCCCCTAATCTCTCCCAAGATATCTAAGCCTAATACCTTAGCCTCTGCCTTGATCTTCCCTCCAGCATCTAACAAGGATTCATTATCCTTTTTCTTAATCAATACCTGCATGTGGAACACGCTGCCTTTAAGAAACCTAGATATAAAGTAGTCGCCGTAGACATCATTAAACTAGCTAGGTTTGACGTTTTTAATAGGCAAGAAATAGTTCACCTGGGGCGCCTCAGGGCGTTGGTTTATAACCTTTACCTAGATATTGTAGGTGGCGTTGGAGTTCTTAAGAGACTTGTTGTTGAGGTAGTGGCCTGAGACGTTAACGGCGCCTATAGCGTTAACTTTGACCTTAAGAGCACCTAGGAGATGATTCAGCCGCTAATGCATGGTAATTGCGCCTTGGTGGATTTAATTGTAGGATAGTAACATGAATAATTGCTTTTAAGAAGGGGAATGTAATACTGCTGATGTTTAAGTTATTAGTGACCTTGCTCACAGAGTTAACAAAACTAGCAGTCTAGCTGACGACCTGGCTAACTTTATTCTGTTTGTTTAGGCCCACGCCAACTCTCTTCTAAAGAATCATCTCTATGCCCTTATTGGATGATAAGGTTGCAGACTGACTTCCTGAAGAGGCTATGGGCTGGCTAGGTTCTGGCTTGGGGTTCCTGTCACGGAGTTCCTTCTCTATAGTAGGTCTCCTATTTAGCAGTTTAACTACATTGTTGCAGTAGAGCTCCTGTATATAACTGTTAAAGCTGAAGGTGGAAACCTATTGCGTTAGTAAATCTCTATTAGTAAGATAGGCTGTATTGTGGGGGTAGTTATATACCCTATGCCTAATCGTATAGCTTTATTGTAAGAAGCTAGCATCAACGCTATGATGGCTGATGTGAGATGAATGATACTTGTGTATCTTGAGAGAAAGTTTTAGGTGGGGAAAAAAATGAAGAGTAAGTAAAGAAATAAGGGGAACTTATAACTAGGTTGTAGAAGAATAGTGAAGGGAGACAGGCACCTTAAATGACAGCTGTGTGATAATGCTTTTTACTGTTAAGTAAGGCTAAGAATACTGAATTATAATCGAGAGACTTTACTTAAATTTTGTCTAGAGAGATAAATATTTCTAAGACTTGTAATTAAATTGAATAAGACTTAGTGACTATTTAAACTTAGATACTATAAGAGTCCCTAAGGTTATACTGCTTAATTACCTTAAGTTAGTATACCTACTTTTAGAATACCCCCTTTTATAATACCTAAAAATGCCTTATACATACTCCTAGCCTCCTACCTCCTCTAACTTCTAACTATTATAACTTTTTAATCCTTATATATATAACCTTATTCTTTTAGTAGACCTTTATTAATAACTTATAGTCTAGTATACTAAACATAAAGTTAGTTAGGTACTCTAAGCTATTGGAGATAGCTAGGGCCTAAGGTAAAATAGCTTATAAATATAGTATTTTAGTTACTACCCTCTATAACTATCTTATAAGTACTTAGTTAAGAGTAGTAGTATATTTTAATTATTAAAGGTTTCCTCTAATTAAGAGAATAAGCTAGCTAAGTAGGTATAAATCTAATATACTTTTAGAGTTACCTTAGCTTATTAATAAGTAATAGTATTTATAGAAAGGATCCTCCTTACTATAGAGGATAAAGATCCTATTAGAAAGAGATAGATCTAAGTACTCTTAGAGAGAAACCTATCTATTAAGGTCTAGAGAAGTTACTTTATAGACTTTAGGTATATTACTAGAGTATCTAATAAGGTTATTAAGGACTAGTTTAAACTACTTACTATACTAAGGATCTAGACTATTAAACTAGCTAATAGATATAATATAAATAAGACTAGTATCCTTAAGGTATAGGGGTCTAATAGGCTAGTCTTAGAGGTAGCTAAGATAAAGTCTATTTATAAGAAACAACCTAGATTAAGGGTATATATATCTACTATTAAGTATATCTCTACCTTATATTAATCCTTATATCCCCTCCTTCTTCATAAGGGTAATATAGTCTAGTAGTAGTAGTATCCTTTAGATCTTAGCCTTTATAATAAGTAGTAGTATACTATAATAGAGAATAGATAGACTATAGATAATACTATAGTTAAATAGCTATAGAGAGTCTTTATCCTTTAGACTACTTTATAAAGTAAGGAGGAGGCTAGACTACTAATTATTAATAAATATAGAAGTTATATAATAATAAAATTTATATAGATATATTATCTAAAAAATATCTAATTATTATTTCTACTACTATACCTCTCCTATATCTTTTACCTACTTAATTAGTTAGTCTCTAGCTATATTAAAGTAGCCTATAAGAAGAAGTTTAGATACTTTAGTTATTAAAAGAATCCTAATACTATAGGTAAGAGAAGCTTTATAAGCTATAATTAGAAGGCTTATTTAGTAAGCTTAATAATATAGAATATAAGAAGTAGGTAAAAGTAGACTAGACTATAGCCTTTCTCTATAGCTTAACCTCTTATAAGCTTATTACTACTTCTATTAATACTAAACCTATTAGATTAGGCTAGTAAAAGGTAGTCTAAGTAGTCTAGAAGTAAGGAAGCTAAGGGATAGGTATCTATAGTATCTATAGTAGTATAGTTAATGCTAAGGAAGATCTAGGATCTAGCTAAGTAGTTAAAGCTATTTATAGAGCTAGAGAATAATACCCCTACTTAATACCTCCTATTCTAAAAGGTAAAAAAGGCTTTAGTAAGTAGGCTTATAAGCTAGTAACTACTAAGTAAAAGCTAGAGCTTTTATAGGCTAAATTTAATAATTCTATAGTTAGGAAAAAGAAAGTAGTCTAGCTAGATCCTAACACTAAGTTTACTAATATTGAGGATATCTAGTAAGCTTAAATTAAGGCTAGTAAAAAGGAGGATAATCTAGCTATTTCTAGTAAGTTAGATAACCTAAGTAAGGTTAGAAGCTATATTATAGTAGCTTCTAAGCGTAGGTAATAATTGATAGAAGATACTAGTAATGCTATAGGTAGCTTTATTTTTAGGTGTTCTAAAAGGGGGGGTGTTCTAAAAGTAGGTATGTTAACTTAAACTCTAAGTTTAAGTTTAACGATGTCTCAGCTTTTAGTATAGAGTTACTGCGCTTAGGGTATATGCTCTATAGCGACTTATATGCCAGTACGTGCAGCGACGCCTCCACAGTGATTTCTAGCTATACTTAGAAATAAGCGTATTTAGATAATATAAGATAAAGTTATTATAGTTTAAAGTTAAAGGGTCGTAGTAATAATAAGGGGAAAATAAGGCATTTTTAGGTGTTTATAGAGAGAGGGTATCTAAAAGTAGGTATATTAACTTAATGTTAGTAGTCTATAATACCTAAGCAGGTAGTAAATAAACATAATAGCAAGCTTAAGCCTATAATCTAGTTCTTCTATAAATATAAGAAGGAGCAATAACTTTATAAATAGTAATTTCTATAAAAGATAGCTTAAACAGCTTAATTATTATTACTTATTAGTACGAAATCCCTTTCTATAAATTAAAATTCTATAACTATAACTTCTACTAAGTCTACTTTAGATATATTACTTTATATTACCTACCTACTATTACTAGTACTATTACTAACGCCTATATACTACTATAAGTAGTAGTAGGTAGGTACTACTAGTAGGCTATAGCTAGTTATAGCTAGTGCTTCTAGAGATTACACTCCATTGCGTTAGCAGCGTTTGTAAATCAACTTTTTATCTGTGTGTAAATATAAAATACAACGTACTGCAACGTACTACCCTCTACCCTAGGGGTACAGGGGGCCTAACCCACAAAAATACCTCAATTTACATATACTTAAGTATCTAAATAGCTTCAATTAATATTAATAACAGCAGGATGCTGCAGAAAAAGCCTAATAAACCTACAGCAGCTAGCAACACAGAGGTACTATCTCTAGCACTACTAGCTAATAGTACCTAGGCCTAAAAGGCTGCTTATATAGCTGCTACCTATACAGCCTTAATTACTATAACACTAATCTAAAATTTATCTACTAGCAACCTACTAAGCAGCAGTTAGATAAGGATAATTATTTAGCAACTACTGCTAGCAGTAGCTACCCTATAATTAATACTATTAAAGCTAAAGAGCCTAATTATAAAGGTTATAAAGAAGAAGAAGGCTATAAGGCAGTAAAAGCCTTAAGGCTATAAAGATAACATTATTAATAAAGAGGTTAATAAAAATAACATAAACAATAAGAATAACAGTAAAAGTAATAAAATTAGTGTAGGTAATAAAGGTACTAAAGATACTAACAATACTAATAATACTAACAAAAATACTGCAGCCTAGGATAAAGCTAGTAAGAATTATACACCTAGCTACTAAGAGCCTTAATTTAAGCTTATTAAAGACCCTATTAACTATAAAGATACTATTAACTGTAAGATAGGTATACAGTTTAATACCCTTAATAATCCTTTTAAAAATCCTTTTAGGACCCTATTATAGGGCCTACAGTAGCGCAATTTAATACCCTTATAATAACAATAAAATATAACTATACCCTTAACCCTTAAAGACTGCAAATTAAATTACTACTTCTTAATTAAGCCTAAGTTCCTTAGTATAGCATTAGTGCTAGTTATTTAGCCCTTTTAAATTATATAGCGTTTAAAGTTATTATTAGCTAGCAATATTATATATATATAGTAGGAAAAGCAGCTTTTAAAAGAGATAAAGGACTATATTTAAAGTTAACTTTAAGGGTAATACTACTTAATAAAGAGATAGATATTAATTAAATTTAGTAAAAAGAAAGTAACTATAAGGATATTAGTTATATACTTTTATAATAACTTTAGCGCTATAGATAATAAGTAGCTAGTCCTACTGTAGGCTTTAATTACTAAGCAGCTTAAGCTAATTAGTTAATACCTTTTAGAGGTATTCTTTACTATTAAAGTTACCTATACTGCTAGGTTAATTATATTAGCTATAGGTACTCTAGTATAGACAAGAGCAGTAGCAGCAATTAAGCTAGTAAGAGTAGCTAAAATACTGTTATAAAAGCTATGTAGGCTAACTAGTTAGCTGTAAGGCTAGGAGTCACACTTTAAGCTAAAGAAGGCTATATCTCTATTAAATAATATAATTAATAAAGTAGCTAAGTAAGCTAAGCAGAAAGAGAGGTTATTTTAGCAGCTAACAAAGCATTATTAGTGTACTAATTAGATAAGTTATTATAATAGCAGTAAGAAAAGTCCTAACACTAACTAATGCTTTATTATTAATAAGGAGTACTACTAGCTTACGCTATGTAACTTTAAGCTATAGTAGGCAGTAATATTAAAGTAGTAGCTAGGTATTAGTATTAATAATCCTCTACTAGGTATAGTTATAGCCTTTACCTAACAGCACTTTGCAAAGGGTATAGCAAAAGGCTAATTAAAGGGTATAGCAAAGCAGGGTAAAGATAATAAGACTGCTATAGGCAGGCTAGCTAGGCTAACTACCGCTTTTCTAGCAGTAAGTAACAATACTGCTAGAAACACAGTAGTTAACTTATCCTTTAGCAGCAATAGAGAGTTAAGATAGCCTTAATATCTCTAATCCCCTTCTCCTTAGCAGTATCTATTTAATCTAGCGCTACTTAGGCTGCTGCTGCTGCTGCTGCTACTGCTACAGACGCCTTTAAATTTAAGATTAAAAGAGATAGCTAATCTAATACTATTATTATTACTACTATAATATAAGGAGAAATTGCTATTAAGTAAGTAAGTTAAGGTAAATAATTTTATTAAGTAGTTTATTAATTAAGAAGGTAACTAATAGGTAAGTAAAGGTAGTACTATAGATACCCTTAAGTAGCTTAGATTAGTTAGGTTAAGCCTTATAGTTATATAGTTATTACTAATAACTTACTTCTCTAATCTTAGTATACTAGTTAGCCTAATTAAAATAATAAGGTAGTTAATTAAGGATTTTATTAATATATAAGGCCTTTATAAGCAGTTATAGAGACTATTAATCTTAAGTAACACGCTTTTACAACTAAGTAAAATTTCACGTAGCCTAAGCTATAGAGAGGATAAAGTTAGTAAAGGAGTTTAAATTAACAGAGGAGCCTAAGTTAACGAGGCAGTTAAATAGGCCTAAGTTAATAAGGCAGCTAAAGGGGCCTAAGTTAACAAAAGGACTTTTTATAGTTAGCTACTTAAAAACATAAGATTTAGTAAGTATATATACTTTTAATTAATAACTTACTAATTAACTAGCCTTTGCAGGCTTGTTATTTATATCCTTACCTCTAGGGCTAACTCTAATCTTATTACTGTATCTCTAACTAAGTTAAAATTAATTAAGCCTAGCTCTCTAACTAAGTTAACACCTTCTAAATACCCTATATAATTAATACCTTAATTAGAATAATAATACTAACAATAATAATAAGGATAATAACTTACTAGGTATAGGGGTAGCTAATCTAATCTACGTTAAAGATAATACCTTATTAATATAGTTAGATTAGTCTAACTATATAGAAGATTTAAGTAGTAACTTATAAAGAGATAGGAAATAATAAGGGGATTAGAGAGGTTAGCAAGTAGTATAAGTACTACTATAGATACTTTACTTTATTAGAGGGCCTATAAGGCTATTTTTAATACATTATTTTTAATATATTATTTTTATTAATTATCTTAGCCTATTTTAACTAAGGTAAAAGCTCTACCTTAGAGGTAGTCTTAACACTACCCTAGCTAAAATATATATCTATATCCTACAAAACAATAAGGTTATTAAATATCCTCTCTATCCCCTTAAAGTTAATAAAAGAGTACTAGAAGTATCCCTCTATCTACCTTATCCCTTACCTAACCTCTACTATACAGTCTGCTAATAGGTCCTTAAAGTCTTACTTATTAGCCTTATCTTAATTCTATATAGGATACTACTATTAAAATAGCCTCTTTAGATTACTAAAAAACTCTTTAATTAAGTTAAAGTCTAGTAAGTATAGAGGAAGAAACTTAAGAATAACACTAGCAGTATTACAAGCTTTCTTAATATCCTTTTGCTTATAGAAGCTTATGTTATCTATAATAATAACTAACTTTAGTATAGGAAAAGTAGTATACTTTAGCAGTAGTCCCTACATTAACTACATAAAGAAGCTATTACTATTTATTATCCTTAGGTATATTATAATATTAATAATACTGTTAAGGGTAAGGGCTAGCAAGATCTAATACTATTAACTATACTTAAGGATAGTCTTTTAATAGGCCTTAAGACCTTTTAGCGCCTATCCTATCCTTTATAACCTAGTATACTTATTAACACTAGACTTATTAATAAATATAAGCTGCTATAGGTTATGTCTTTAGATATAATGTAACTAGGTATACTAAAGATCTTTATCTTATTAGGTAGTAATTAGATAGATCTTTTTTAATAACTAGCTAGTAGCCTTAAGTTACCTACTAAGATTTAACTTATAGAGAGTTATACTAAATTATTTAAGTAGGAAATCGTTTATCTTATTAAAGGTAAGGTTATTATAATACACTAGAAGCTCTAATAGCTTATAAAGCTACTAAATCTCTAGCTTTATCTAACTATACTATATAATAGGGTATCTTTTTACCTACCTAATTATAAGGTATTAACATTACTACTGTCTTATAGTCTAGACAGTATACTTTATCTAAGCAGCTATTTCCTTATTTATCTTCTCTATTAACGTTAAGATCTATACTATCTTCCTCTAATTATCCTTATCTAGTATTAGTACTATTATTATCTATATTTAATTAATTAATCTAGTATTTAGTCTAGTATTTAGTCTAATTAGTAGTAGAGGGAGATAATAAAGAAAAGGGTATTATAGGTATTATAAGTATTATAAATATCTTAAGCCCTATTAAATTAAGACAGTAATCTTAAGCAGCTTTTTAGTACTTACCTATAAGTATAATAAATTTAGTCTTACTAGTTAAGATAGTAATTTCAAGCAGCTTTCTAGTGCTAGTAGGTAGCTTATATAGGGTCTAAATAGCTTTACTTTAGGCAGCTAGCGACAGCAACAGCAACAGCAACAGCAATATTAGTTATAGTATTTTAATATTAATAGGTCTATAATTTATAATTTCCCTAGCAAAAAAGTAGTTAGATTAGACAGGTAAGCATTTCACATTTACATACAGACGAAAAGTTAATTTACAAACGCTGCCAACGCAACAGAGTATACTAGTTTAATTTTGCGAAAGGGCAAGGATACACTACCTCTATCTCTTACTAATCTACCTCTTCTAACTCAGCCTAACTTTAATCTTTCTATCGTTAGGTTGTTCACTGTACTAACAGCTGCAGGGCCCTAGCCCTATTTCTTACACTGCAGTTCACGTCACATAACTAAAATGCATAACGCAACAGCCTTTATCTTAACGTTGTTTCGTATTGCAAACCACAACATAAGTATTCTCTACTACAAGCTCCCCACACTGCTATCCACCCCATTAAGTCGCGTTCCATAACTATTAAGGATTCTCCAATTTTGTAAAGCAATTACCAGTGATGCCACGCAGCCGCTCTCCAGTAAGTGAACAGGGCAAGAAGGCTGTCAACTTGTCTACAAAGCAGAAGCGCGACGCGTCTGACGCAGGGAACCTAGCCAGCACCCAGAAGCAAAGGACTAACGACAACAGGAGCCAGGAAGCAGGCTGCGAATTGAGTAACCAGTACTACCAGGGTGTCAGTATCAGTGAGCTAGCCAGAATAGGATGTGGTATGTATTACCTAGGAACTCCACAGGTGCCCTTCTACGCGCCCTTCACCTGCGATAGTAGGCTTGAGATCATGTCAGGGACAAAAGGTAAAGGCAGTGGGAGTATCTGCCTTTGTGGGCTACAAAACTACAGGGATGGATTAGATATAGACGCTTTGGATGCTGTCTTCATGGTTCCATTCAAGCATATTGGTGAGCTGATCCTGTTAATCTAAGAAAACTTTACTGTTTCTCACTATAAGTCAGAGCAAGTCATTATTCTACCCACTGCTAGCGGCGCCACTAAGAGCAACAGCATGGCGTATCAAGTAATTATCGTACCAACTAGTGCAACAGGTACATCTTCCGTCAAGCAGCAGTATCCTCAAATCATTTCCTTTAGCTGGCCAGGCAAGGCCGCAAATGCTGAGTTGACAGGTACAGTCGGCAGGGGAGCAAACCTAGCAGATGACACATATCTGTCGATTCTGAAGCAAGTCATGAACGAGCAACTAGAAGCCATGGAAAAGTCCGTCGTTGATGTGTCAGAAGAGGGACAGGATGATCTCGCCATCAGCATGAGCACAGTTCTGTCCCTGCCTATGGGGTCGAATGTCAAATCTAAGGTCGACGGTGAGCTAACTTCAAGCCTTCGCTTGACTATTACTTAATTAACGCAATAGTTCTAATCTTTGCTAGGCCACATCCATTTCTTAGAGTCCAGGATTTTATTCAATTCAGAATATTTAAGGATATATCTTACTTTCAGTTCTCTTAGACAAGTCACGCTTGTTCAAGCCTGCGACATAAAGGGAGCTAAAGACAGCAAAGGCAGGGTTGCCGCCTTAAGTGTACTCTGCTTATCCACAGAGCCGTACTACAGTAGGAAAGACAAAAGTAGCAAGGAGAAGACGCTGATCAACTTTAGCAACCTAGGCAGTACTGTCTTTAACAAAATCCAGGAGTACTTGAAGAAGCACAGCGTTAAGGTCATGTCATGTGAGCAGGTTTTTTATGACTACAAGGAAAATCAGCCGATAACTAAGTTTATGCCTTTAAGCAGCAAGTGAAAAGAATATGCTGGAACTGAGGGACATAGAAAAGTTAATAGTTAATTCACTAAATCGCTTCTTTCTAAATGTTGGATATAATGTAATCAAGATCTAGGCCAGAAACATCAGTAAGCACTAATCATCTAATTATAGTTAGTTATCTGCTGTAATAATCAAGGTATAGTTCTTGTTGAATTCTTCTTGAGTAAATACACTGCGCATTTGCGTGTGAGTTAGTGTAAAGCAACGAAGTCTTAGTATATTAGTCTATCTGTAGTATTACTTAACGGGTGGAGGAGACAGGCAGGTTGCTGCCTCAGTTGCTAAATGTTATGATGGAACCTCCTAGGCAAACGAGTCACTTAGCCGCCAGCTGAACAGCCTATGTTATAGGGGTGATTATAAAGCATTTATATTACTTAAGAGGCTGAAATTGATTTTTTTAATGAGCTTTAGATATCAGGCTGCTTAACTTAATTTTATCAGTCCTGCTTAACTTGGCGTATCCTATCTAAGGAAGAGCTCTAGGCTAGGAGGTTAAAGGTAAATACCTAGAAGGATACTTTAGTTAATAAGCTTTACCTCTAGTTATGAATTAGAATTAAGTGTTATATATAGAGGTAGCTTTATCTAAAAGGCGCTATAGAGACGCCTAGATGTTAGCTATATGTAGTCTAATACATCCTAACTTCTCAATATCCTATCTATAGTAATCTTATCTTATATCTATAAGGCTAAGCTAATATACTTACTCCTCTAACCTATAAACTTTAGAAGACTAAGCAGTAGTTTCTATAAAGGAAAGAGTTACTAAGGATTAGTAGAGGATTATTAGTAGTCTAGCTTATAGTTCTATTCTTAGTTATAGGTCTTAACTTTGTCTTTAATAGCTTATAAGTAAGTTTAGGAACTCTCTATAAGAGAGGACTAACTATAGTATTTATAGCTACTATAATATAAGCCTTTAGTATCTCTTAGTTAGTTAAGGTATCTATAGTATAGGTATATAGTAGGCTATTAAGGTACTAAAAAGATACGAGTAGTTAGTTAAGTATAGATCTATAAAGGGTATAGCTATAATTAGCTAATAATAGGGGTACTTTAATTAAATATATGCATACTAAAGAGGAGAGATAGAAGAATCTATAGTCTGGCTAGTAGCTACTCTCTAGGTAATTAATATTGGTACACTAGGTAGGCTATAGTTAATAAAAGGTTATTCTATATATAAGCTCTACCTATACATATTATTAATAGTAAAGGCTATAACAGCTAGATAAGTATAGCCCTAGGCTAAGTAGACTATCTATATTATCTAGGGAGCTATATTTAGTCTAATAGGTTAGATAGGTATAGTCTTCCGCTAGGTATTTATCTTAATAGGCTATAAGTAGAATCTAATAGGCTATCTTTATTCACTCTAGACTATTAGTCTTATAGCTATATAAGTAGGCTAACGTCCCTAGGACTTTTCTATTTATAACTAATATACTCTCTATATAGCTTAGCTAGTAGGCTATATAGCTTAGGAGTCTATATATATAGGATAATAGGCTATGTAAGCGTCTCTATAGGTACCTTAGTAGGCTAGATAGGCTAGATATCTACTAAGAGTTTCTACCTCCCCTACCTAAATAAGGGCTAGTATATATATAGGAGGTAATGTAGGTAAATAGATAAGGATACACTAAAGGGCAAACTTAAAGGCTAATATAATAGCCTAGATAAAGGCTGTAATTAGTATAAGTAGTAGTAGCTATATATATAAAACTAGTAGGTATAGGATAGGCTATACTAGTAGAGGTTAGTATCTTATCTAGCTTTAATAGTAAGCCTAAAAGACCTTAGTAGTCTTATAAAGGGCTTTTATAGTAGCGTTAAACTCTACAGTAGAATATAGTAATAGTAGGAATAGGGCTCTACTGCTCTAGTATACTCTCTTATTAGCTTTTAAGAAGTCTCTTAAAGCGATAATAGTAAAGAAGATCTTAAAAAGCTATAAATAGCTTTATACTAGAGGTAGAGAAGGGTAGGAAGAAGAGGTTAAATTTAGAGTAAATGTTAAAAATAAAGCTAAAGAAAAGGTTAGTTAGTAGCTAGGTAAGTAGTATAAAAGGTAGTTATAAGTACAGAGGTCTTAATAGTAAAGGCAGTATTAGAAACAGCTATAGTTATAAGCGTATATATAGGTAAGTAACGCGTTCTTAGTATTAAATTTTGCTCTATACTTTTAGTACTGTTTAGCCTAGTAGGTGCATTAGGCCTACCTCTTAAGGTTCTAAATTGTTAGCTAATAGGGTACATTTAATGCTAAAGAAGTAAAGGAAGTAAATAGAGGTTAAATAAACAAAGGTCCAAGGAAGCTAGAGGGATTGTAGCTCTAGCTAGAAGTAAGGTTATTATAGGTATAAAACTCTACTAGTAGATATATATTAGCAGTAGTTTAGTAAAGATATATCTTATTAAGCTAGTGTAAGGCTGCGTCTTAATAAAGAGAAAATGTTTTAAAATCGCTTCCTACTTATATATTTATCTTATCTATAATAATAGTTCTGTCTATAAGTTAAATTCCCTATAATTAAAGTATAGTAATACTACTACTTATTATAGTTAATATAAGCTAGTACTGGGTTAAGAAGCTAAGATCTAGGCACTAGATAATGGGTAGGCTAGTAGCACTTAAAGGGTTAGTAGTCTAGTAGATCTAGAAGGTAGGTTATATAACGTTAGGTAGAGCTAGGCTAAGGTTAGGCTAACAGTACGTATATCTAGGTACCTCTATAAAGCCCTATACCTATAGATTTATAGTGTGATAATACCTATCTTTAGTTAGTATAAGTAGAAGACTAAGTCTCTTAGATTCTATACTATATTCTTAACTCTATTATATATATCTTTACACTCTCTTTAATATTATAGTATTAATAGCTATGGTATTTACTACCTTAGAAATAAGAAAGACCTCTTAGTGCTAAGTTTCTATAAGCTCTATAGTGAAGGTAAGTTTATAGAGGTAGGTATAACATATAGAATAATAGTCTAGGCTATTTAGCGTATCCCTAATAGTCTAGATACTATTCTTCTCCTTAGATAGCTTATATTATATAGTATTATTTAGATACTAATTATAAAGCTACTAATACTATACTAGCTCTTAAAAAGAAATATATTATACTATAAAAGTCGAACTATTATAACTTTTATTTTAAGTTTTAGGTTTTAACACCTAATCATTCAATTTAAATAAATACATGTAAATGGTATATCTTTCTTACTTAAAATCAAAATATCTATGTTTAGTTATAGTAAGTCTTATCTTCCTAGTTAGATTAGTAATTAAAGCTTATAGCTAGTATAAACTATGCTTATACTAATTTATCTATAGTCCTTATAGAGATTTACTAGTATTAGGAAAAGTAGTAGCCTTAAGCAGTAAGAGCTAGTATCCTTAGAAGCAGTAGATAGAAATACCCATCTTAGAGTTTAATAGAAAGAAATCCTCCTAGAACATAAAATATAAATCTGCTTTTAAGCCTATTTGTACTCTAAGTAGACTATTTAGCTAGGTCTATACCTACTGTAAATAGAGTCTTAAGCTTAATTCTATTATATTATAAATAGACTAATTAGAGTTTCTATTTAATATAGATCTTAGTATAGCTGTGCAGCTAAGCCATACCTAGGCCACAACACTACGAAGATCTCTTAACATTCTTAAAAGATAGAGCGATATTTGGATTATGGTATGAGCTTCCTGCGATCCATCTAATCGTAGCGACCCTTTTTGTATTAAGCATGTATTCTAAAGTCTTAACGAAGGGAGTGTCTTTAAAATAACTCCACTCAGTATCAATGCTTGAGACTGTAATCATCTTTTCACTATTTTGGTACTGTAAACGACGGCGTCTAACGTAGGTATCAATAGCCTTCATTGTCGCTGGTTCAGACACAAATTGAAACACAACCTGTTGTATGTCGTCGAGATCCAGGCCTACATCCTTACAGAGGGCCTGGAGTATTTGAGAGAGGTGCATTTTGCCATCGTGATTCCTTTCTCTAGCGTTATAGGCGAACGGGATTAAGATATTCTTTGAATCCAAGTCGAATACAACCGCGTTGACGAAGGTTTGTGCACTGTCGCCTGAATCAGACATAAGGAACTTTGTACTGACTCTATAAGCAACCTTAGGTGGATCATTGAGGACTTCGACGCTATATCCGTTATCCTCAAGTATACGTACGCTAGCGAATACACATAATGATAGAAATAATTGGATATTGAAAAGCAAAAGGGCCTTCATTATAAAGAGAGAGATAAGGCGTATGATATTGTCACTGATTAAGGGATGAGATATGATGTAAAATAATGATGATTCTAGAAGGGTAGGAAGCGTAGGATCTGGATGATCGACTTATATACCCTGCAGAGCAGTGTATGTGAGCAGGAACCTAGGGATCCTAGGCAGTGTCATAGACTAACTGTAATAAATATAGTATGTGTAGTAAAGTGTCTATAGCTACCTAGGGCTATCCCCTCTTTACTTATAGATAGAATACTCTAAGTCTTTATATATATCTTAGGTAGGTAAATAATAATAGTATATAAATTTTTTTTTATATAATCTACTAAGGTTATAGGAAATTAAATAGCGTTATAGGTTTATTTTAGTATTGTTATTAAAACACACCTTTTAATCTCTTATCCTACATAGGTTAGTATAGTAAAAGTAGAGTAGATATCTAGGAAAGAAATTAAAGGAAGAAAGGGCTTATTATAATCTACTTCTTTAGCTAATTATAGTAGAAGGAGATAATAAAAGTAGATAGTATAAAATAGGAGTATATAGATTTCAGATAGAATCCTTACTAGCGGTTACGCTATCATATACTTTATCTAAATTTTACGTAGAAAGGTTAAGATAAACCATATACCTATTTAATATCCTAGCAGGAGTAACTCCAGTTCTTACTAGCTAATAATTAAAAGTAATAGGGTTAATCAATTAAATAGTTATGCGACAAATTAAGGGGTTGTATTCTCTCTTCTGTGTATTCTTAGGAAGATCCTAAGTCTAACCCTTATACTGTTATCCCTAGCCCCTATGTAGTCTGACACGTAAATCCCTACTTTTTATGTGGCTGGATTAGTCTAGTTAATGCACCTAGCATTACCTGATACACTCTACTGCGTTAGCAGCTTTCATAAATCAACTTTTCGCCTATGCGTAAATGTGAAATTATTGCCTGTCTAATCTAACATCATAAATCGTAGACTTGTTAACATTAAAATACTGTAACTAACGTCGCCGTCGCTGTTGCTATTACTAGCCTGCCTGTCTCTTTAAGTGAAGCTAATTAGACCCTAGATAAACTACTATATCTAGTGAGAAATCCTAGATTAATAACGACTATAGTGGTTTCTCCCCTATTATCACTATGTATAACTTAACGCCCTCTTACAACGTAACCTACGTCTCCACCAGTATCATGACCAACTAGATCGACCGGATTAACCGGACAACCTGCCTCCGGTGCGAGTACTGGACCGGCGAACATCGTGACTAAACTGCCTGCAGAGACACATATACCTCCGCCAATCTTTTCTCCTAAGACGTCAATCACCTCTATTCTTTCTCCAATGCGCAAGAATGCGCCTAAAAGGGAAACCTGAGAGGACATAGCGAAGAAAGGCTAATAGCAAGCGGAGAACGCCGCCCCGGCGCCACCGCCGCAGGCTCTGCAATCGCAGCGTTTACTCAAACAGTTAAGCTCCTGTGTAGTGACGCTGGGAACAACGCTTGTCCATGAATGACGTCCTAGCTCTAGAGGAAAGGCTACGAGTCAAGAGCTGCAGCCCTCGCTGGCGTCCAAGCGATCTCGTCGCGCTAGCACCGCAAGGAATACGCCAGCGTCAGACTATAGCTTAGCGAGAGGACTAGAAAGCCTATGCTTAGTAATATTGGCAAGACAAACGGTAGAGGCAGCAGTACTGCAAGGAGTCATAAGGCTGCGCCTGAGAAGAGGCACGCTCACAAGAAGGAGAAAGATCATCTAGTTGAAATTAAGCTAGAGGAGGACGACGAGGACAACCCAATTAATCCAAATAAGCCGCAGTACCACAACTACAACAGGGATGATAGCGTAATGTGAGTACTGTTCATCTAGCTTAAGTACTTAGAATAGGGAGGTCCATTTCCTTAGTAGGATAATACGTCTAAAATAAAAAATGAACTGTAATGAGGAGTAGTTCTATCTAGAGTACGTTAGTATGACGTATATCCCTACGCGTATAACTAAGTAGTATTCCCCTTACTGTTATATACATTTAAACATTAGGGAGAGGAGCGAAATCAATGCTAGGGGGATTAAGGCTTGAAGAAGTAAGGCTGGGATATGGGATATATCATTTTCTTAGAGCTGCATAGCCTTTAGGGGGATAAATGCTAAAAATTGCAATAGCTCTCGAGAGGCAGATGTCTCTAGAGCTTCTGATGTTTTCGAGCTAGTGCTGTACATAATGGGCGTTTACATGAACAGGAATCATAATACTTGCATTATTATTACATCTACTGCGGCCCTTGCGAAGGATATTTATATATAATAAGCAATCTTATAGCGTTGATACTTAATAAGGAATCCAGCGTCAGGATCCTGAAATTCAATAGGAACTAGCTGCACACGCCTAGTAGTATAGTTAAATGTTCTACGTCATCCCCCTTCTAACCTTAGTCCCCTTTTCCCCTCTATATCTGGTCGTCTTCCCTAATAATTGCTATACTAATATGCACCATCCTCCTACTACATCTAGGGATCTAACTGCTTTTTAGTTTTTGACAGCAAAAAGCAGCAGTAGATAAAGAGGGGCCTAAGGCGATACAGGGCTTTTCAGTACTACGCCCTAGAAACCAGGCGTGCGAGGATAGGCTAAGAAGTATCTCACCAAGTATGTTTGCTGCCTGTAGGAAACATAGGAGAGCTCACATAGACGTCCTCCTCTTTTCCTCGGAAAGGTAACTGCCGTGGGGCCACGCGGCCCGGACTAGCCAGGAGGCTGTTATGTTGAGTTGGAAAGTTGACGGCCCGGCTAGGAGCCCGGACACTGGATTTCAAATCTCGCGGTACATGTCTTAGTTTTTGGCCAGGAGGGTCTCCTCCACAAGTGCTACTCGTTCCCCTCTAGCTCAGCAGGACTCGGCCCGAACCACCGTTTAGCAACATTAGATTCGGCCACGCCCGCGGCCCGACAGATACAGAAGCAAAATCTATCCGAATGCTTTCTAGGCAAGTTCAACATGCTTAGCCACGAGCACACTTCGCTAAAGTTGCCACGTAGGGTCGCACAGTTGGCAAAAACAATAATCAAAGGAGGCGGCGGCTTTACCTTGGTTGTGGCTGTCATAGCCACTAACACTAAAGGAATGACATGATTCAACCCCAGCTTAAGAAAGCTTTTCAGGGCTACTAGCCTAGATTTGTGATAGTCTAGAGGAGCGGAGGGATGCCAAATCACTTTAGGTCGGCAGTTTTCGGCAGGCTTCATTGTCACGGATGTCTCCCCTTTAGCCTTTCGGTCTTAGTACGGCCAACTAGCGATGTCTTGGCTCGTCAATAGTCCCCCTTTTCCGTTTGCGTCCACTACACTCCTCACACGGTTTTCGCAACTAGGCGCGCAAGGTGGCGAAGAAGGGGGATCAAAGAAACTCATTATATGGCTTACTGCAAACGCGCACGCCAAACTTGTCAAGAGAGAGAGAGTTCTGCCCATCCTCTCTTTCGACCATCAGTCTGGCTGAAACGTTGCAGTTCGGTCATCTTCGTCCAACACACTCTGCTTGCGAAACCACCGGAGTGAAAGTCAACGATGCAGGCCAGCACCCTGAGATGGTTGCTGCTTGCCGCCACGGCGGCGGCTGCGGACAATGTCAACTCGACTTCGACGTTGGAAAGCATACTGACTGCGACAATGCCGACGTGCGCTGTATGTATAATGTAGTGAACTCTCTCCACCTACATCTCTCCCATGTTTGTCGAGGAGGCACAGTAGCCATCAGCATACTAATCCCCCCATCGTAGGTGAAATGTTTTGTCAATGGGTATCAGGCCGGGAACTGCACGGTTGCCAACATCGTGGACTGCCTGTGCAGCAATATCAGCCTGCAGGCGGACATGTCTGCTTGCGTGCAAACGTCTTGCGCGTTTAAAGACCAAACCAGTACGCACCCATCCTTGCATTTCTACACCTCAATATACTCTGAAGATTCAAGTCTGACATTTGGGTGTTTCATCTCGTCATTTAGCCACTGCGGAAGCCTCGCAACTGATGTGTCGCGGATTCCCAATTCCCAATCGCCAAAGCTTCACCAGGATAGTCTCAATCGTCTTACCTAGCGTCACGGCGACAGTAGTAGCACTCCGATGTTTCGCAAGACTCAACATTGCACGCTCGCTGTGGTGGGACGACTGGTTGACTCTCGTCGCAATGGTGAGTCACATTTCCGGTCGATGCAGAAGCCAATGCTCCGAGAACGTGTGACGCCAGCGGCAGCCCAAAACCCAAGAGTCGAATCAACTGACTGGAAGATGATAGGGGCTCAACTTGATATTGTGTGCCTGCGATCTCAAAAGTAAGCCCTCGACAACATCGTTCAACTCAACAGAAGACAATGCTTATTCGTAAACTCCCCACTCAGATATGGAATTAGGCTTCGGGCTTCACTACTGGAACATTAATCCCGCAAACGCCAGAACGATTCTACAGGTTCGAGACGGCCTTTTTTTCAGAGAGGTAACTAGCTTGTTTTGTACTGACAAAGCTACAGATCGTATACGCCATGCAGATTGTCTACATCTTGGAGCTGTGAGTGTATCCCCCGTTTGGGAGTTGCCAGGGGGGCTGAAAACAAACTGCAAGAGATGTGGCTGACTCCCCCCTTCTCACCCAACACAGACTCGTCTCAAAATTCGCCATCTGCTTTTTCTACATGCGAGTCTTCGACACTCCGAAGTTCCGACGTGTTGCCAGGTTCTTTTTTGCATCTCTCGCGCTGGAGATTATCCTATTCTTGTTCTTGACGACATTCCAATGCGTACCGATCCAGGCAATCTGGGACAAGGAGATCCAGGGCCGCTGTCTCAACATCTCGTACATCGGCTACGGGGGGGCCATCCTCAGCATCCTCAACGACATCATTCTGATCGTCCTCCCTATCCCGGACCTCATGAAGCTGCAGATGAACCGGACGAAGAAGGTCGAGGTGGCCTTCATGTTCGGCCTAGGGTCCTTGTGAGCAAAACCCCTCCCATGACCCGTCATATGATGGATACACGGATACACGGCACGGCAGTTGGCTGACCCTGTCGTTGGTATAGCGCGTGCGTCGCGAGCATGATCCGCCTCAAGTCTCTGGTCAACTTCGCCAACACGTATGATGCCACATGTGAGTATACGGAACCCGCGCCTCGCAAGTTGTCGTTCTTTGTCTAATAGTGCGGCTTTTTTTTCCCAAACAGGGGAATACTATGACGTTATGCTATGGTCGTCGATCGAGGTGAACCTGTCCATCATATGCGGAAGCCTTCCGGCATTGCGTCCGCTGCTTAAAAAGGGGCTGGGTTCCCTCAGAGAATTCCGAGATTCCCACATATCCCTAAGCGAGAAGTGAGAGGGAAAAAGGGGAAAAAGGTCTCTAGCCTCCAGTTCTTAGTATTGAATATATGCAAAAGTCTCGATATTTCTGTCTTTATAAATACACATTAGTTTATCGCTACATAACGCATGTAAAGTTAAGAAGAAGTAGGAATGAGGAGGGCAAAAGGCTAAAGCTTATTAGTAGATAATCTAGCTGCTTAAGTAACTAATAATATATGTTAAGCGTGTATACGTCTACCCGGGCGTTTTAGTCATCATTCTGCTGCGCTAGAAACCCCCTCCTTATAGAGGGGGCGAAAAAATAGGGTTACTACCCACAAAATAGGGTTATTACCTATATAGTTAGGGGTATAAGAGGGTTGCCCTCTATTTAACCCTTACTTTACTAGGTATCTATCCTATTATTAATCATATAGTATTATAACTTATACTACCTATATAATACTATAGGTTATACTATAGGTTATAGTATTAGCGTTATAAGTAGTATAAGGAGTAGAGGTAATAATAACTCCCCTAGATCATTATTTTTATCCCTAATAAAGTTAATAGACTTATTACTACTCTCTATATTATTAATATCCTCTTTAATAGGGTTATCTATATTAGAAAAGATCTTAGGGTTAAGGTATATACTAGCTGCATCTCCTACTATATTTACTTATGCTTAGTAAACATTATACTAACTAAGGGGCCTAGCTATATACTTAAATTAATTAAAGATATAGTTAGGTTAAAGTATTAAGTTAAGGTTAATAGTAAATTTATCCTTCTTTTTATTATACTAGAGGGGATTTAAGGTATTAAATAGTATATAGTTATAAACGTCTCTAGTATAGTTTAACTACTATTTAAAGAATAGTCTCTTTATATGTTTATCTACTAGCTAATACTTTAAGGCACTATACCTCTAATAGATCTCCTTTTTAAAAAATAGTCTCTTTATATATTTATCTACTAGCTAATACTTTAAGGCACTATACCTCTAATAGATCTCCTTTTTATACTAATAAGTAATCTTTTTAACTAATACTTACTAGTACTATATTTCTACTTTATTAGCCTTAGTTACCTACTTCTTATATACCTCCTTTATATCTATAGTAGTAATACTAGTTATAAGTTTAATAGCTTATTATTAGTAGCTCTTATACTACTATACCTCTAGCTTAGTATTATAGTTCTTAAGATACTATACTTAGTACTTATTAGGAAGGGAACATTTAGAAATAATATCCTTAATTACCTTAAAAGCCTACTTTATAGGTAAGCTCTATATATCCATATAATTATACTCTATATAGTTAGCTACTTATATTACCTTATTAAAGTAGTCCTTATGTAGTAGAAAAGAAAGAAAGTAAGAGGGAATATTCTTACCTTTTAACTATCTATATATAACTAACTACTTAAGTATAATTCTATTATATATAAGCTAAATACCTAACTTCTTAAATCCCTTTATAATATTTATAGCTATAAAGGTAGAGGTAAATATCTAACTAAAGTTTATAATAAAGTTACCTTATATAAAAGTAAGATTACTATTCTTTATACACTACTAAAGTACTTTTTAATAAGCTACCTTAAATAGCTAGAAGACTTTAATATCTATTAGCTAGAGAAAAAAGGTTATATAAGGTAGAAAAAAACTTAAGATAATACTAAGCTTAATATAGTATTCTATAAGCTTTATACTAATATATTTAGTAAAGCTATTAAGGAGTAGTAGAAAATAAAAGCGCTTATACTTCTTAAGAGTCTCTTAGTAATAATAGTACTATAGGTAAATACTAAGTACTACTATATATAAACTCTAACTACATATATTAATACTAAAATAGTCTTTAAGAGAGTAGCCTATGTAAATATACTTTAATAACTTTATAAAAGACTTAGTATTATAATACTATGTATAGTCTATTATAATATCTTAGAAAACCTAGTTAATAAATAAGTAAAGTATATACCTTTAGTAACTTAGTAATTAGCCTAAATAGTAACTAGCTATATTTTAAATATTATATAAGTGTTAATACTATTACTAAATATACTACTATAGCCTATAAGTATATATAACTCTTAATTAGCTAGATCTATAACCTTAGGTAGAGAGTTATATTTTAGCTACTACTTAAGAAGGATAACTTAAACTTAGTTACTTAAGTAACCTATATAGTAGCTAGCTTTATTAGTCTTCTAGATCTTAGATAAACTAAGGTTATACTCTTAGATAATAGCTTAGTATTAAGTAAAAAAGTCCTTAATTAAGGCTAGGTTTAGCTCTATTCCTCTCTAGTATTTCTTAACTAGCTTAATAATACCCTTTTTCTAAAGCTCTAAGTAATTAGTAGGCTAATACTAAATAAACTACTCTATAATAGAGCTCTAACCTTAGAGACTATAAAGATAGTTAGCTATCTCTTTAACCTAGAGTAGTATAGCTAAGAAGCTAGCCTTAGTAAGCTAGATTATATATACCTCTAGGCTATTATCCTTAGTAGCTATAAGAGCCTTAGGCTAGCCTAGATATTACAGCCCTCTTAAAGCTACTTAAGGTACCTCTCTACTACTATATAAGAGAAACTATACTACTCTATAGCCTACTAAATAGAAAGTATAAAAGCTAACTTCTTACTATTATAGGTAGGCTATTAGTAAGTAGTAAAAAATATTTTAATAGCCTTTTTAGTAGGGGTTATATACTTATTATATTAGCTAAGTATATTAAGATAGTAATTAGTAGTAATTAATAGTTATAGAGAAAGGTTATAGGTTTATAACTATTATACTTTTATTATAATAATTACTTATTTTTAGTAAGAATCTAATAAAAAGTAGGACAGGAAGTAGATAGGGTAGTAACCCTATTTTCTAAGTAGTATCCCTATTTTTTTACCCTCTCTATGAGGAGGGGGTTTCTAGCACAGCAGAATAACAACTAAAACCCCTAGGTAATTTAGTGTTAATATAACTAGAGTCTACAGCCTAGAGTAGAGATATATTTAAGAATAGACACCTATGCACCAAGTATACACTGTTTCATAGGTAAATATAGTCTTAGATATCCCTAGCACTAGTCCATTAATCTTTAGGCGATTGTCTTACAGTCGATGTCTGTTCTACACATATTCACCAGAAACCACCCCCCACACGAACTACTCGCTAGGCCCAGAGATTGGAGACATGTCGAATGCTGCCTAGCCACCAAAGGTTCGCATCATGCGAAGCATTTCCGTGCGCGAGAAAGCCCAAACATTTGTGCCCCGTGGAAGTTGCAAATGAGCTATGCGGACCGATTCCGGTCTTCGATGACCATGCAGTGTTTCGTTGCGTCGTCTTCTTTGCTCGCGTTCCGCATTTTGCAAGCTATCGCAAAACGATATAAACTCTGTCCGAGTTCTGTTTGTCCAGTCCAGGTGATTCCTCATCGCAGAGGGTGTTATGACATGCCAGGGGTTCATGACATAATTGTCGGGATCTTCGCATTGAATGCCGATGCCGTGTAGATATGGCGTGCGAGAGAGATTGTCGTACACATGGTATATATCGATATGTTGTTCATTGGTTCCGAAATGATGGGGTTGGAAGATCTCTTCCAGATGTTCCATTGAAGATAAGTCACGGAATAGCGAAGACTAGGCGATGGCCGTTGCTTAGAATTGCTTGTGATGTAGGTTTAAAATGACCTGGGTCCCGTGGCAATGCTGTTGATAATTATCAGAAATCCCGCATGTTGTGTAGCAGCACAGGCCCCCGTTTCGGGTCTCGGCTATCCCGACACTTGACCCGATTTTAGCCTGTTGTAAGATTAGCGCTTGTGTCCGGATATAATACAGCTAGCTCAAACTGGCTCATCTACATCATACGTTTTCCAAGATATAAGGATAGGTGAGCACAGGCATTAGATACAAGACAGAACTTAGGCCTTTATAACAGTAGGCTCTAACGGCTCCAAGTATGCGAGCTGCGGAAGGGGGTAGTTGACTTCGGCTTGGAGCACCCTGCAGTGGTTCAGTTGTCGGTAGATACGCAGGGCCGGCCACTCTGCGGTTGTGTTGAAAACCGACGACAGCCACCACCGGGATTGACAGTGATGATGAATAGGCAAGCTGGGCTGACTGTAGACGGGCTTTAAGTTCATTATCAGTACAAGCTTTAGATGTGCGGATAGTTAACATGTTGGCAAGGCTTGAGGGTCGCTTTCAACTTAACATAGCAACTATAGTTATCCCCTTGAAAGCGAGAAGGCCCCAGCTCCACTTGTTTCCCTACAGTGTATCACTGGCGATGGATGCCTGACGCGGAATATCCTTCTTACGTCCCCGTCGACAAGCGCATAGCCCAACAGACGCCTGTTAGTGCAGACTCCTATAATATTACTCCCTCCAGTTTAGCACCAGGCCGATATCAGTAGGCATGGCAGCCCCATGCAAGATGTACTAACGAGCAGCTCACATGGATACACTAACTGGTGGTATCAGGGGCTGGGAGAGCCCTGATTGAACGGGACTGACACGCTTGCTTTACGCTCAAGGTATATCCGTACAGTGAAGTGCAGCTATGTGCAAATTCACTGTGCTCTTCGTAGTCTTCAAGATCTCAGTGCACGAGACATCGGCACTAGAAGCAACTTTGAAACATAGCACAGAGCAGGAAATAGCAGACAGGTTGCACTGAGAACGGCTGACTAGGTTAGTTCTGGCTGGTACTTAAGAGCAGGCAACCCCCCTGTCACTTCATGCCTCATATCACATGCTTCGAACCAGTATCGAAGACAATATCCGCGTCAAACCGCCACCATCGCCTACATAAGAATCTACAACAGGTCGTCAAGGAAGGTCTGCAAATACTTATACTTCCTGCATTTAACAAGCACCTGCTTTTGCTAATCTCTCCTCTTAAAGCCCTAGCATTATCTATAACACTATATATACAACTAGCAACAGTTCTAACTATTCTATACAGGATTAGCTCTCTAGTTAATAAGTAGTGATAGGGAAAAGTAGTCTTATCTACTTAGCAAAATCCCTACCTATAGAGAATCAACTTTTATATATCGCTATATAAGGCAGAGGGCCCTACACTATACTAGGTACATAATACTAATTTAATCTATATATATATAAGGGGAAAACCTATTCTTCCTTAGGAGAAAACCCCTTACATTTAACACTGTATAGTAGCTTGTCTTTATCTAACTAAATACATGATATTCACACTATACGTTAACTTAATACATTGTTTGTTACACTGTTATCAGGGCCCTATTATGCATGTAGGGCCTAGGGCTCCATTTGCAGTGGGTACCTGGTGACTAATCAGACTACTGTAAAAGGCGTTCCTGTAGTTAGAATCAAACCGACTGTCTGTTGCTTAAAAGCGTATAGACGCTGCTAGACGCACGCCACTGCGTCACGCAGGAAATCCCTACCTATAAGCAGATCTTTATTTCGATTAATAACACACTATAGCCCACCACAATTGCTTTAATTTACGGAAATACCGAAATATATATTCAGGAGTTATAGTACTCTACACCTAGTGACCTAATAAAACATAATTAAACCCTGAATCTATAGTATAATTGCTAAGATGCAGCATTAACCTACTTCTATGAATACCTAGATAATTACTAGAATTACTGCGATAATTAAAACGTAAGCAGAGCACAGTTTATAAGTCCTAATACCTACAGAAAAGTACATAACCTAGCAGATTTCCCTATCCTTTTGATACCTGTAAATTGACTTTTTTATCAACACCTTTCTCCTACTAGCTCATCTCCTCACTCTATATTACATTATTATCAACATGCATTCAAGCAAACTATTCCTTTTCATATCAGCATTACTAGTCATATGCTCGTCTTGCTTAGCCTCTGGCCTTATCGAACCTAAGTATAAGGTTTCACTGCATAGAATGCAGGAGTTCAGCGACGCAAGTTACACACCTACTATACCTGACATAGTATGCTTTCAACTATCAGGCCTCAACTATTATATGCAAAGCGCGTCCTGCAACAAAGACAACCAACGGCAATTCGCATGTGATAGTCTTACCGGACAGGTGCTATATAAGAAAACATTAGCATGCGAACCGACACAAGATTGCTACACTTATCCCAATTACAATTTTGTTGGCGACTATGTTTCATTTACAGATTGCAAGCCATCAGATCCAAATCTCCTAAATCCAAGGCGTAAAGGTCCTAGAACAACTGACGAAGAGTTCTTTTCGGGCTATTTGGAATCTCTCAAGAAAGCATATCAGAAAGAAGTGAATCCCGCAGACCAGCCGTCATTATCAGCCTGGATGGCGCTGTGCGGTAGCAGTAGCAAAAGACTATGTAGCTTAGCTGGGGACTGGCACCGCACAGAGGAATTAAGACAAGAAATAGGTCTAGTCAAGCGCAAAAAAAACAAGCCTCAAGGCAAACGGGATAGAATTAAAGACCAGAAGGGGAAAATGCCTGTAAACAATAGGGATGAATCAGACCCTTGGCCTGCAAAGAAACAGGATGAATGGGAGAGGTCGATCTCTGCACCAGGGGAGTCTCCATACCAGCTGAAACAAAACAAGCGTAAGACTGAAGGGGATAATAGTGAAGACCAGCAGAAAGGGAAAAAGGTTGCATACGATGGGGATAAATTTGGGGAGAAGTCTAACTTTCAGTTGGAAGATCTGAATAGGAAAAGCCCATGGGATAAGGATGAAGACCAGCAGGAAGGAGCAAGGGATACAGATGATTGGGATGTATGGGCGAGCGCTGGCTTTCCATTAGAGGAGCCTCCTGTTGAAGATGAGCCATGGGCACTTCGAAGGCGACCGGAGATGCTTGGAGACAGGATATTGTAGCTGGGTTAGTTGCTTGGGGGGGGCGGTATTCTAGGTTTAGGAAGTATCTACAGTAGGGACAAAAGGTTCGGGGGGGGGGGGTATCTAGCTTGTGTAGGGGTTATATAGCAGATATATTTACATAGTAATATACTGTGATTAATTAAGCCTTAATAATAACTTATATTAATAATACACTATACGATGGTATCTAGCGAAAGTAAAGAACCCCTGTTAGGTATTTTCTACCCACCCCTTTCTATACCCCTATACCTATAGTACTTCTGCTAACCTACTAGCCTGCTAGTTAACTTATCCTCCTACCTATCAACACTAACACTACTACTATTACTATAGACCTATCTAACAGAAGCTTCTAGCCCTACTTAACTTAAGTATAACTAATAATATATTTAATTATATATTATAGTTTATTACCCTAAAAGAAGCTCCTATAGGGACTACTTATAGGCTAGTCTTACCTTAGTAGTAGTTAAAGGTTACAGTATAGCTAAGTTTATAGTAAAAAGCGCTAATAGCTTACTAATAAAGATATATATTATAAACATTATCTATTATAGCTTATTTATAGTATCCTTTATCGCCTTTACTAAGCTTTACTAGTAAGGTATCTAGTAGGATATAAGCCTAAGAAATAACTACTTTTAGCATACTAATTTCAGCTTAACTAAGTATATCTAAGAAAGAAATTACTAATAAGTACTTAATTACTATAAAATATGTAGATAATTATATACTAAAGAGATAACCTTTACTATATATATTATTACTAATAATATAGCGCTTACTCTATAAGTATAATAGAAATATATAATATTAACTAAGTAACGCTTACTTTATAGTAATACTATAATATAGTATAGAAGCCTTAGCTACTTAGGTATAGATACTCTATAAAGGATTATACATACTACTTATAGAGTATATATTACTAACGCTAACTAGATAGCTATATAAGACTATAATGTATATAGCTTTAAGAAAATAAAGCGCTAAGTACGCTATTAAGCCTATAAATTAGTTACTAACATAAAGCTAGGTAATCGCCTAGCTATTAATTTCTATAACTTTAATTAAGGTTCTACTAAGTATTAATTAGCTAGAATTATTACTAACTAAATAATAGGCTTTACCTAGGACTTTTATATATATACCTACTATTAACTTTTAAGATATAGTTAAATCTACTATCCTAGGCTTCTTAGCTCTATTAAAGATAAAGTACTATAAGACCCCTAAAGTAGTTAAGACTAATAGAGAAATTATATACTATAAGTATTAGAACATTAATTCTAAGGGATTGTATAGTAACCTATAGACTTCGCTAAAGTCCTTATAAATTTTATTCTTATAGATAGGAACGCTAAGACTCGAACTATACGTCTATCTAGTATATCTAGGATTAGATAGTTAGATACTATAACTAATTAAGCATTATATAAGTAGTATAACTACCTTATATTAAGCCTAACTATTCTTACTTAGTTAGATTAGTTATATATAGATATCTATCTTTAATTTATACTTTTACTTCCTAACACCTATATATACATACTAAAGCCTACCTAATACTAATTAGTAATTACTTACTTAATTATATAGTTATACTTTATATAATTATAGATTAGTAAGAGTAATAAGATAAAGCTTAGCTATACTTTATACTATATAACTAAGAGTTTTAAAACTACTTATTATTACTTCTATAAGAACTAAGTAGATAGTAGAGGAACCCCTTATACTAATACCCTACCTTCTATCTACTATTATATCTATAAGAACTAAGTACTAAGGAGTAAGATAACTATTACTATAGACAGTATATAATAGAGATTTAAGTTATTACTTCTATAAGAACTAAATAAAGATTAACATTATACTATGTTTAGAGTATTTAGTATATAGTATTTATTTAATTACTAATAAAATAACACTAACTATATTATATAATATAACATAGTTCTTACTAATATACCTTTATTAGAAGAATAAAATACCCCCCTAATAGGGTCCTAGGACCTCTAGGATAAACCCTACCTACCTACATATAAACAAAAATAAGAGGAAAATAAGATTACACTCTCTATATAGAAAGTAAATATATGCCTAAAGTACTAAAGAAAACCTCTAGATATTAAAAGTGTACTATCTCTATAGTAATTTAATATATATGTTAAGTACTTAATAATAGAAATTATTCACTTTAAGCTTAATAAAGACTAGATTAAGACTATACTTTATAAAGACCTTGTTATAAGAACAGTTACCTAGGTGTAGAGATTATTAGTTAAAAGTGGCTTAAATTAAATGTGAGGAAATAGCTCTATAACCTCTATCTAAATAGGCGTATAGAGCAGAGCCTTGCGTCACGCAGAGCGAGAGCTAGTTAGGGCGCATGCAGACTATCTATTATTCTAGAGCTAACTAGGCTAGACTTACTATAATAAGCTCTACCTATTATAAGGGTATTATAATATACCCCCCTAGATAAAACTAACGTTAGGTTTATCTAGATAACCCTATTATATAAATATAAGTAAGGAGTAAAGTAAGTAAAAGAAAATAGGTTAGAATAGTTATATAATTAATAAGAGAGATAAGTATAATTAACTATGTATAAAAAGTAGTAAAAGTAGTAATTTCTTAAGGTATAAAGTAGGTTACATAAGGGCTATTATTATCTAAAGGTTAAAGTTATTAGGTAGATAAGTAAGTAGCTAAGCTAGTAGTTTTATTTACTTTAGCTTAGTTTAGCTTTTTAATTTTTCTTCTTTTAATAATAATAATAATAATAACTGCCCTTCTAGGCCATGCATTGTGTGAACGTGTTTTATTTCTAGGATTTGGTGACGGGTATCGAGTATGATGGCGAAGGCATTTCCAACCACACCAATCCTATGGTACAGTGTGTTTTAAAACAAGCTACTATACTAAGTTAACAGCATGAGAATAGGGCATAGTGCTTGTATTAGGCTATTTACTGCTGTTTTTTTTTGTATTGTGTGACTGATCTTGACTGCTAGATCCAATAGGTTCTACGCTAGTTAAGTCAGCGTTCTTTAATAATAATAATAACTATATATCTTATACTTATATATATACTAATTAGTATATATATAACTAATTAAGGGTTCTTTTAGCTAATAAATTAATTAATAGATAAAGAAAATAATAACCTTTAGTAAGGCATAGGAAGTAGCTTTATAGAGTATAGCTAGGGGCTAGTAACCCCTTAACCTATTATTAAGAGCGTAGGAGGAGGCTAAAGATAAGCTTACCTTAGAGGCTTATAAGTATCCCTATCTCTTTAGAAAGAAGTACCTAACTAATATTATATAGCTCCTATAAAGAAGAGTAAGCCTACTAAGAGAGGCGTCTTAGCCCCTCCTCCTTTTATCCTAGGTATATTATCCTAAAGTAATACTCTACTTAAGTAGAGCTAGTTACTAATAAATAAAAAAGTTAGTAATAAACTTCTATTAGGGGGATACTACCTCTAAGCTAACTATAAAGCTAAGCTTAACTGGATTAATATAATACTCTAGGAGGCTTAAGCTCTCTACTAGCTATAGCTATTAGGAGATAAGGGGGAGGATAATAGTAATAAGTATATATTAGCTATTAGTAGTTAGAGGGAGTTAGAGCTATAGAATCCTATAAATAAACTATACTTTTATTATATATAAAGTATACTATATAGTTAGTCTAAGGGTAAATACTATGTAGGCTTAGTAATTAAGTACTAATATTACTATACTTATAACTAGCTTTATAAGCTCTTACTAGCTAGTACTATAGTCCCTACTTATTACCTCCCAACTACACTAATTAAGAATAAGCAGTACTATTTAGTAAGTTAATTATTATTTAGTATGTACTACAATTAATCTAATATATTAATAAGTATTAAGAGAGCTTTAGGCTCTATTATAGGTAGCTCTTAAAGCTCTAGAGGAGAGTAGTAGTAAGGTAGCTAAGGAAGTAAGTACTACTTTAGCTATTTAAGCTATAGCTAAGCGCTAAAGTACTCCTATAGAGACACTAGTCTATAGCTAAGTGTTTTTTATAGTATAGAAGCTTATCTAACTATAGAGAGATAACTCTATTATCTATAAGCTTTATAAAGCTATTAATAACCTTATTAAGGGCTCTATTAACATAGGTAGTTGTCCTACGTTACTCTACTTTATTAATAGGTATGTAGTTACTCTCCTCTAAGATAAATAATGTTGTTTTAGTAGTTTTTTAAATTATTTTATTACTTAAGCTCCAGAAAGAGCTAATAAGCTCTCTAACTTATAGACTATGTATTAATTAATTAAGTAGGCTTTAGCTTTTTATTCTTTATATTATATATATCTTGTTTGTTTTATGTGATTAGGGATTATATATCTTAGAGGTTTAATAGAGCGTAAAAGTACTTAAACTTAGTGTATAGGAGGTTCTTAGTAAGGCTGTCTATAAGCATAAGGTTAGTTAGTAGGTATACTACCTTAAAGCTACCTATAGCGTGCTCCTACTATAGCTATATATTCTAAATATTAATATAGTATAGGTATATAGAGATACGCTTACTATTATTAACTACTAAGTAAATAGTCTATTAGTTATTATAGTATACTCTCTAGATATCCCCTACGTCTAGTATAATATCTTAGAAAAGCTACTTAAGAGCTATAGTCTCTTTAGCTATATACCTAAGGTTAAGAAGCTCTACTTCTATAGTAGATATAGTAACTATATTCTACTAACTAGCTTTCTATTAGATTAGACTACTAAAGAGTAAGATAATATACTCTTATAATAACCTTTATATAGTATTATTATTAGTAAATAAGGTATCCCTAGTAATAGTAAGAGCCTATAAAGTAATATCTATATTAGGTATCTTAAGTATTTTACCCCCTAAGTTACTAAAGTAAATAGAGTAGTAATATATATAGAAGAAGTATTATATAGCTTAGTTAGTAGTATAGAGGTACTTATAGCTTAGGTTCGTTAGGTAATATAAAAGGGTTAAGTAAGTAAATACTATATTAAGGTAGAGTATAATTAATATATATAATATAGTACTGACTATCTCCTAGAACCTCTTTATATCCTACTTTAAAGTAACTCTATTATTTAGCTTAAAGTTAATAAGTAGAAGTAGTATTACTAAGCGTATAGAGTTGGCTAAGCTAAATTTCTTAGCTATTCTCTTAATATATTAGTTATAGCTAAGGAAAATCTTTTTCTTAGCTTAGTCCCTTATAATACATACACTAAAGTAGTACTTAGGTTTACCTATATCCTTTATTTTATATATATTCTTAAGTTCCTAAATAATACTTTTACTTTAAGTAATATTATCCTAATAATATATAATAAGGATATTATTAATATAGAAGATAATAAATATATAGTAGTCCTTTATATAAAAGAGGTATATATCTTCTTTTACTTAGTAGAGCTTTAGGCGCTTAAGTATACTAGAGAACTCTTTAAACTAGAGAAGGGGACCGTTATGTAGGCTGTATAGGGTGTAGCTAAGTTATATAACTTTACTATACTTATAAAAGCCTTCTAGGAGTTTATAAGTAATAGGCTTACCTAAAGGGTCTTACTTCGTATTAAGAAAAGTATTAATAATATCTAGCTACCTAATGTCTAGGTTAAACTAAGTAGCTATAGCTATTATAACTTAAAAAGTCTTTATAGTAAGACTTACTATATATGTCTTCTTAAGGGGGTTAAGTAGTTAGAGGTCCCCTTAGATATAGGCTTTATAATAAGCTAAATACCTATTTTTATTAAATTTATATAGGAATATCTGTTTTAAGGGTAGGGGCTTGCTTTTAGATATAGAGTAGTTAAAAATATACTATATCTTAAGCTAAGTAAGCTCTATAAGCTCTATAAGCTCCTTATATATAGCCTAAATAAAGAGTTTATATAGGTTAGGTAGTAGTTTAGTAAGCTCCTTCTAGGACTATAGTATGTATAGGAGGTTAGATTCTTAGTATTAGATATTAGGTTTAACTTATAAGGTATAGGGTTTAGTACTATAAATAGTAATATTAACCTTTATATAGAGAGTATAGTATCTCTTAAAAGCTTTATCTATAGCTATCTACTAATTAAGTAGATAGGTTATAAAGAAAGCTTACTATATATTATTATCCTATTTAAAAGAAGTGTCTATTAGTAAGGTAAAGGAGACTTAGTAGTAAGCTCTATACTATAGGTAGTAGGCTCTCTCTAGTTAACTACTTCTAGCCTCTTACTACTATAGTAAGGTAGAGTCCTACTCTATAGCTTTAAGCTATAAGCTAGATTAAGTTAGTAAGCTATAGTCTTTATAAGTATATATCTACTTAGACTTTAGTACTAGGTTAGTTAGTAGGCTACTATTAAGTATCTACTTAGAGTTATTCTAGCTATTAGCTAATAAGCTAATTAATAGATCTCTTATAGTATAATCTATAATAGCTTCTTTATCTAGTAGCTCTACTACTTAACTTAGAGAGTTAGGTACTCCCTTAGAAGGGTTACTTAGGACTCTAGGAGCTCTAATAGTGTAGTTAAGCTCTAGAGTAGTTTCTAAAGTAAAGCCTTACCCTCTAGACTATACTACTAAGTAATAGCTACCTTAGTTAATATCTTAACTTTTATTAGTAAGTATAGTATCTTATGCTTATATAGGTTAGGTAGTACTAGGCTATTAGTAGTCTACTTTATTAATAATACTTAATATATCCCTAGTTAAGTTATAGGTATCCTCTACCTTAATTTCTTTAATAACTTTATAAGCTTTAATTACTAGTATAGTATCCTTAGCGTTATCCTAGCTAAAGAAGGTTATTTTATTAAAGCATATATTATAGGTAACTATAACTTAGTAAAGTAAGGGTACCTAGATATAATATAGGTTATATAAATTCTATATATACTTAATTAAATACTTAATATAGCTCTATAGTTCAACCTTAAATTAGTGTTTATAAATACCTCTCTCTCTATCCTACTTTATAGGGTCTGCTTAGTAGCTATATATAACTAGACCTCCCTAATAGGGTTAGAGGTCTTAAGTAAAAGCTATTATATACTCTAGAGACTAGAACTTAAAGTATTACTTAAACTATACCTCTTCTTTCTTAATAAGTAATAACTATCTATTATATATATAGTAAGATATTATAAGTAAAAGCTACTACATATACTATTTTAAGCTATAGTTTAAGTAGAGAACTAGAGGATTTAAGTATCTTAATAATCTTTAAGATAATCTCCTACCCTATACATTCTCTACTACTAACTAGCTCCTTTATATAGGATAGTAAGAGCTTTATTTTAATACCCTCCTCTACTATCTACTATTTAAACTTAGTCTAGCTATTAATACTAATAATAGTAGTCTTATTATCCTACCTAACTTTATAGATAAATATACCTTACTAGTAATATACTTATACTTTAAAACGTTAGAAACTCTAAAATACTTTATTATAGGTCTTTCCCTATAAGGGAAATATAAAGAAGTAACTAGTATATTTATCTTATAAGACTATAAGCTAAGTATAGTTCTTAAATCCTATCGAGAAGTAGAATAAGTCTTAGGTAAGCCTATAGTATAAGTAGAGTAATTAGTCTTTAGAGGTCTATTAAGAGATAACATTCTAGGTATATATAACTATATAGTACTAATATTTAATATAGCTTAAGCCTCTAATCTTTACTCCCTAAGCTCTATAAATAAACTACTTAAGAGTATCTAGAGTAAAATACCTAGATTAGAGGTACTAAGTTATAGTATTATCTAGTTAGTCTAGTAGGGTATATAAGGGTTATTTATAGGGTGTAATCTTAAAAGCTATAGTAGTAATAAGACTAATAAGACTAGTAAGTAAGGTCTAGATAACTAGTAAGTAGGGTAAGTATTTTAGAAGGTTAAGGATAAAGGTAGAGGTTACTTAAAGGTTAATAAGACTAGTAAGAGGAGTCTAAATAACTAGTAAGTAAGCTAAATAAGGGTTATATTAAAGGAAGATAAAGTTTACTTTATAGGTAAGTTAGCTAATTACTATACTCCTAGTAGGAGTACTAAATTGTAGTATATAGTTAAAGCCTATATACTAGATATTCTTTTTCTTTAATAGAGCTTCTAAGACTATGTTAATATAAAATCCCTCTATAAGGTAAACGTTATCTAGTATAAGATCTCTTATCCTAAGCCTATTAGGGCTGTTTAAGATATTCTTAATAACTCTCTAGCTATAGCTTATAACTAGTAGAGATAAGGTACTTAATTTAACTTAGTAATTAAGATAGTTAGGCTAAAAAGAGCTTAGCTTAAGGAGCTCCTTCTAGTTAATAAAGTAAATAGTATTATAATTGTTAATAATAGTAGAGTTAGAAAAGGGGTAAAGCTTATAAAGTAGGATTAAGAAGATACTAAGTAATAATCCTAAGTCCTCTAAAGTAGAGGCTATTTTATATAAAGTAGGGTTAATAGAGATAGTAATAACGTTTTTAGGTAAGTAATTAGCTTAATTAGGGGTCTTAGCCTTATTATTATTCTAGTTTCTTTTCTGTTAACTACTAGTTACCTTAATCTAGCTTACCTTTATAGCCTTAGCCTATAGAGCAGCCTACTTCTTACTATTAATATAGTTATAAATAGTATTAGCGTCTATATTAGGAAGTAACTTATAGAGCTTCTCTAATATACTTATAAGAGTGAATTTAACCTAGCTATACTCTATAGGTTTCTAAGTATAGGATTACTTATAGAGGTAGCTACTAAGCTCCTTATTATCTTTTATTAATAAGTCTAATTAGTTACTAAGTGTAGTGTATACTCCTACTGCTTTATGTAACTTAGTAGGTAGGTTATAGAGGATATCTCTAAGTAAGTCCCTATACTCCTTTAGAGTTAAAGTAGTACTTTAGGAGTATTAGAGCTTAGAAATATTATTAAGCTTAGAGGCTACTTATATAAGTATAATATACTACTTAATAACTTATAGTAAAGTCTTAACTATAAGAGATCCCTTAATCTTAGGGATATAGTACTCCCTAGTATAAAAGTATGCTTTATACTAGTTAGTAAGCTAGATATTTAAGTTAATACTAGTAGTAGTATAACTAATAACTTTGTTATAAGTGTCTTAGATAGCTTTATAGGATAAGTCTTTATAAGGTATATAATAAGCCTTAAGTATCTTAATTAAGCTATAAAGGGTGATATTATCTTATTATAGGAGCTCTATATAGGCTAGGATAAGTATATCTATATAGACTATTACTAATACCTATAAGTCTACTAAGTTATAGGACTTCTACTAGTAGTTTTTCTTACTAATAGTAGTTACCTAGTACTTAATAAAGATAGAATACTCTTCCTATATACCTACTATCTTATAGGTAAGCTTAGTAGGGGACTTAGGAGTAAGGCTAGGCTTAGGTTAATCCCCTTAAAGTTAGTTATTTAGGGAGATATCTTTAGTAGTAGTAACTTACTTAGTGTAATTAAGGGAGGCCTAGATATATTTATCCTATAAAGCTTTATTATAGGAGTTAAGAAACTTATTAAAGGAGGGGAAGTTAAAGTTAACTTAGGATAGCTTCATAGTATTTTCTAGGTTAATAAACTTCTAGATATCCTTAGCTTTAGAGAGGTAGTATAAGGTATTATACTAAAGTAACTAGTCTTCTTATATACTAAGAAAGCTATATAGCTTAATTAAAGTATTAACTGTAATAGATATAGAGGTTGAAGTTATAATAGGTAGGTTAAAAGAAAGAAGACATAAAAGAGAGTATAATAAAGGTCTTATAAAAGATAATAACTAGCTTAAATAGTAGTTTAGTTAGTATAATAATAATTTAGAGTATTATTAGTTAGAGCTAGGCTTATAACTGTTATAAGAATAGTTACCTAGGTATAGAGATTATTAGTTAAAAGTAGCTTGAATTAAATTTAAGGAAATAGCTCTATAACCTCTATCTAAATAGGCGTATAGAGTAGAGCCCTACGTCACGTACAGTAAGGGCTAGTTAGAGCGCACGCAGACTATCTATTATTCTAGAGCTAACTAGGCTAGACTTACTATAATAGGCTCTACCTATTATAAGGGTATTATAATAGACCTTTACTACTAAACCTTATACTAATAGGGATACCTTATACCTCCTATTTCTAGTCTTTCTTCTTTAGCTATAGTAATAGGTATTTAATTATTATAGTTCACCCTACTAAAAAGCTATATATAAAATTATATAATTCTAAAGAATACTAAGAGTAAGAATAAAGTAAAGTTATTATAGTTAAGAAAGACAGTAGGATTATAGTAAAAAAGCCTAAATTACGTAGTTAATATATAAAAGTAAGAAAGTTATTAGGATAATAAGTAGTAAAACTTGTTATAATTATATTAAAAAGTAAAAATAATAGGTAGTAAGAAAAAGAGAGGTTAGAAGGTTAAAGAGTTAAAAGTTAGAAAATTAAACTTAGAGAAAGTAAAGTTATTTAGAGGTAAGGATATGTCGAAAGTGACAGGGATTAAGGTTATATGTTAATTGTGCGTATATTAAGTGTGTTTTTTTTTTGTAACTATTACGGCGCAGCTAGGCTGCTTGGAGAGCCTTTTGGAACCCCTTTCTTAGGTGCCTTAGGCTACTAGAAAAGCCTGTTACCTAGGTCTAAGCCTGTGACAATTACTCCTGTATTTGCCTAAGCAGTCAGGCTACACTAGACTAAATATAACTAACCTCTAGGCACCTCTGCAGCGCCCTTCAGGCGCAGCGCCCTCTATACGTATACCTTATTTTTAACATACCTCTTTAGGGAAGGGCTTCTTGTTAGCCCTTACAATTAATTATTGTGAAGGGTAGAGCGCTTATATGCTGCAAATATCCTTTCCTGCCTTTAAAGTGTATATAGGGCGCTTAGGTGTGTAGGAGATTATAAGTCTCCTCTACAGCCTATACATTATCCTTTACTATTAGCGCTTCTAAGCGTGCTTTATCTTTAGCAAGCTCCTTCTTGTGATTACGCTTAAGAAACTCCTTCTTATTAGTTATATTAAGCTGCTAAAGGAAAGTCTTATGCTTTAGGCTGTTAAGAGCCTTTATAAGGCTGTCTGCTATAAGCTTAGCTAATAGGGTATAGGTAATATCTATACACCCTTTAGTAACTTCCTAACGCAGCTAGTAAGTATAAATATTAATATAGTATAGCTTTATCCTAAGCTTTAAAAGCTCCTTTATCACTAAGCTAACTGTCTAGGCGTTATTATATTATATCCTTATTCTTATAGGCTGTAGTGTAACTGTAGTGTATATTGCTATATATGTTTTTCTAAAGGGTAATTAAACTTAAAGTTATGTAATTAATTAGCTTATAAAGATAGCTTCTTTAGTAGCTTATAAAAGGGCTAGGAGCTTAGCCTTAGTAGTTAAAGTAGTAACAGTATCCTGCTTGTTAGCACGCTAAGCAACTATACCTCTAAAAAGCTTTATTATAAAGGCCTATAAGCTCTTCTAATTAACTAAGTTATCTGCAAAGCTTGCGTTAGATGCTACCTTAAGTACGTTATCTACACTACTAGGCTTAGCGCTATAGTAAAGGTAGAGGTATTATGTCTTATAAAGGTATTGTAATATATAGTCTGTTGCTTTCTAGTAGGCATTACTTAGGTTCTAATTGAATCTTATAAGCCTACTAGCTGTAAAAGCAATATCTAGATATATTATTACAGCAGCGTAAAGGATTATACTAACCTTCTATTAGTATAGGGTTATGTTGCTTAGGTATATATTTCCTGCGTGTAGGAGTAGCTTAGCTTTTGCTATAGGTATATATTTGCAGGCTTTGTCTTCTAATAAGTCTGTGTGTGTAGGAAGCAGCTTTACAGCCTTCTCTATGTATACAGCCTGTAAGAGCTAGAGGTAGTATATTTTCTAATTGTATAAGATCTTAAGGCCTAGGAACTATTAGAGCTCCTAGCTGCCTTTAAGGTAGTATTTCTCTTAAAGGGTGCCTATCTCTTGCATTACTATAGGCTTATAGTTATCTAGATATACTAATATATAGTTATTAACGTAGAAGAAGAAGGTTACCTTATCCTTCTGCTAACAGCAATCCTCTCCTGTAATGCATTTAAATCCTTGTTTAATTAAGCCTTTCTTAAAGTGCTTTTACTATAGTAGGGGAGATTAGTGTAACCTATAGAGGGCTTTCTGTAAGCGTATAATAACGCCTTTCTTATAATAGCTTAGGGGAAGCTCTATATAAATCTCCTTATTAATATTAGCATAGATAAAAGCGTTTACTACGTTATATTAAAGTAGGTTTAAATTAAACTAGGTAGCTAAGGCTATTAGTATTTAGAATAATATACCTACTAGCGTTATAGTATACATATCTTATATGTCTTTTGCTTATTAGTTACCTTATATTACAAGCCTTACCTTTATCTTTATAAAGCACCTATACTTATTAAGCTTATAGGTGTATACCTAAATGCATCTAAGAATCTAATTATTACTAGCAGAGCGCTTAGAAACCTCCCTCTATAACTTTAATGTCTTATAGCTATAGAGGTAGCTTTGTTTAGCCTCTAAGAATTTGTTTCTAAAGGGGTGATTTGCTAGCTAACTATGTAATGTTAGAAGGGGAGGCAGTTGCTTCTAGTAGGTGCCTATAGCGCTATATGCCTAGTAAGCCTATTTCTAGACTGCTCCCCCTTAACCTAAATTAGGCTACATACTAGCCTTATTTAAGCCTTAGCCTAAGTACGCTTTTAGATCTAATATTTGCGTATACTGTAGATCTATACTTACCTATAGAAACAGGTAATTAGTCTAAACTAGTAGAGTATAAGTGCTATCTAGTTATTCTTACTTAGCCTTAGGTTTTTAGTGTATATAGCCTATAAGAAACGCAGCCTTAAAGGACTCCTAGAGTAGCCTTTGTATAGGAATTAGAGTCTTAAGGTTCTTAAGGTCTTTAAGCAGTTAAGATTATTCTTGCCCCTTCACGCCTAGCGCAGCTGTAAGCATAGTAAAGAAGGTTGCCTTTAGTAGCAGCGTTGCTAGGGGCGTTATTAAGGTAAATCTTGCTTTAGTGTGTAGGGGTAGGTCTTTATAGCTATAGAGGCTGGCAGGCATGCCTGCCAGGCTCTCTACCCCTTTAGTATACTTAGTATGCTCTTTAATCTTGTCTACTTCCTTGTCTGCAGTATACGTAAAGTTACGTTTATCTTATTCTTAGCGTATAAGGCGCTTAATTATAGTAGCTATTTCCTATAATATAGATTTATATATATTGTTAGCTAGTTTTATAATATTACTATTAAAGGTAATTTTCTTATTAAATATAACGTTATATATAGTAAAGACTTTACTATAGGTAGGACTCTATATATAATAGGAGTTACTAGAGGTATAGCCTATAAGAAACCCTATCTAGGCTTATAGGGCTAGGCGCTAGCGCTAATTTCTATGAAGTTAGGTGTCTGCTGTAAGTGTATACACTTTATAACTATATATATGTAAGTAAGAGAGGTTTAGGCGCGCAAAAGGCGCTTTATTATCTCCCTAGAAGTATTTATACTATAACTAGTATAGGGTTTTCTAGCCTTATAAGGCTTGTAGTATATAGTTATAAAGGTATATAGAAGCTATATAGGCTTTAGGCTAAAGGATGTCTAGTAGGTATATATTAATTGCTATACTGTATGCCTTATGCTTAATAACTGTAGCAATACGCTTAGCAGCCCTATTCTAGGCTTATGCGTTTAGTGCGCTAGCCTTAAGCTAAATACTGCATGCTTTAAGCGCAGTAACTATATTAGGGTAGCGTATAAGCTTATTATTAGTCTTAAGGTACTTAACCTAATAGTTATAATAGACTTCTAAAAAGGTTAGGAAGTCTATAAGTATAGTTAGTAGTACCTTAGTAGTCCTTTAGTATAGGTAAAAGTCCTATATATAACCTATACTATAGTTAGAAATAATTATGCAGGATATATACCTTATGTAACTAACTTTAAGATTGTAAAAGTTAATTGCAAATTAGTTACCTAGCTTAGCTAGAGAAACTAATTCTTAGGGAGCTTGCTTAGGGAGGCAGTAGGCCTTTAACTTCACGCAGGCCTTACAGTTAATTAAGTGTATAGGCAGGCCTTTAGCGCCCTTAAGATATACTCTATAAGTTACGTTTATAATTCTCTTAAGTGCTTTAGGGCCTAGGTAGCTAAGTCTCTAGTGCTAAGTTATAAGGTTGCCTAGGATAGGCTTCCTATGTGTAGCTGTTATATATTAATTTCTCCTGTGTAGCAGAGGCGCTTTATTAGCGCCTGCAGCTAGTAGCAGCACTATTATAGCTAAAGCTACCTCCTCTTTAAAAGGCCTATAGTTAAGTACCTGCTAGTAGTAAATCTTATTAAGGTAGGCTATAAAGGACTAGTCTACCTATTAAAGGCAATTATTACCTAGGCTAGTATCCTACTATAGGCTGCGCTAGCGCAGCTTCTAAAAGGCTACTAGGTTTGCTGTAAGCCTAGGGTAAAGGGTAATGTTATATAGGGTAAGCTTTATAATACTACCCCTACGCCTATAGAGCTTAATTTCTGCTATGCTGTATACGTTAATAGGTAATTACTGCAAGCTAGCCTAGAGGAAATTACTAATAGGGGCTACTCTTAGTATCTTAAACTAAGTAGTATTATTAAATATATAGATAGTTAAGCCTAAATCTAGTATTGCTAATCTAGCTAAGTAGTACCTGCTTTTAGTAGTGTAAAAGGATACTAGTTTAATATGCCTACAGTATCTGCTATACAGTTAGTTATTCTTAGTTTTATAGGCTTATACTTACTGTAGCTGCTCTATAAGTTTAGGCTTACGTTTAATATATATATTAATTATCTTCTTAAGCATAGTATTAAGACAGCGCCCCTCTAGAAGCCTATAAGGAAGGGTATACTAGCAGCTAGATATACAGTAGCCTTCTCCTTAGTATAACTAGTAGCTAGAGCGCTTTAGAGATAGTATCTCTGCTGCGCTTATGCTAGACCTCTTGCGCTTAGGAAGTATACTTTGCTTGCGTGAGGTAACTGTTACCCTAGTTAAAGATAAGGTAGATTGCTTATAGGTTACGCTTAGCTTATGTAATTGCGTCTTCTAGCATCCTCTATAACTACAGCCTTAGCTGCAGCCTATATTATAATTACAGTTATTATTATTATTATTGTTTCCTATATTAGTTAGGCTAAAGGCTCTATATACTGCTTTCTTTGTCTTAGGTGCCTTTATGCATGCTATAGCCTTACAGACTCCTGCTACTGCTAGAGCTACTATAAGAGTGTTATTCTCTACAGCCTTATCTTATATCTTAATAAATGTCTAGGCCTATAGCTTAAGGTAACTGTTTAAAAGGCCCTTTATAAGGCCTCTAAACTAGTCCTTTATATCTATTATTCTAGGTATACTGCTAACAGCAGCCTTATTAAGGGTAGCCTGCTAGCTAGAAATCTATTTCTTAAGTATATTAGCGCTTATTAGGTATATATACTTAGTGCTATTAAGTGTCTCTTTATATGCTTCCTGCGCTGCTATACGTCTCTTAGACGTTATCTAGCCTACGTTTTCTTAGAGGGTATTAACCTAGGAGTTAAGATCCTGCTTAGCAGGATAATAGCATAGGAGAAGGTTAGCGCTAATAGTGTTTCTAACCTACTTAAGGAGCTTATTGTAAGCCTTCTTTTAGTAGGTATATAATCTATATTGTTAATTATAGTTACTTTAATAGTCTTTATAAATAGCTAACTTAGTAGTTAATAGCTTATAGACGTTAAAAGCCTGCAGGCGCTAGTTATTGTCTAGTAGGGGGCTTACAGTAGGGTTACTCTAATTAACCTTTCTGAGGTAGTTGCTAGGCTCTAGCAGTGTTAGCACTTAAAGGAGTGTAGGGAGAGCCTTGCAAGTAGCTCTTAAGCCCTTTTGCGTAGGGTTAATTGCTTCCTATAGGTTATTTAATTTAGCCTTTAATTTTAGCTAATTAAACTAAAAGACCTAGTTATAGGTGGTTTTTAGGGTGACTTTTGCGTTATCTAATATCTTGCTTAAATTAAGCTTATAGGAATTGCTTTGCTAAGCTTATTATAGTTAATTTCTAGGCGTATAAGACTCTTAATTATTAAAAGTAATAGGGATTAAGGTTATACGTTAATTGTGTGTATATTAAGTGTGTTTTTTTTTTATAACTATTACAGCGTGGCTAGGCTGCTTAGAGAGCCTTTTAGAACCCCTTTCTTGGGTGCCTTAGGCTACTAGAAAAGCCTGTTGCCTGGGTCTAAGCCTGTGACAATTACTCCCGTATTCGCCCAAGCAGTCAGGCTGCACCAGACCGAATATAACCGACCTCTGGGCGCCTCTGCAGCGCCCTTCAGGCGCAGCGCCCTCTGTGCGCATACCTCATTTTCAACAGGATAAGTAAGAGGGTCTAAATAGGTAGTAATAGTAGGAAGTCTAGTAGGGTAGTTATAAGGGAAATTAGGGGATTTAATTAGTTAGGAAAAGTTAAGTAGGGTAGAGAGTTAGAAAAAGTAGGTTAATAAATAGGAAGCCTTAGTTAACTCTACTTGTTTAAATTATGTAAAAGATATAGTAGTTATTCAGTATAAATAGTTACATTAATAGTATTTACCTTATTAGTAAGTAACTTTACTAATCTATAGGCTAATTTAGTAAGTAGTAGAGGTTAACTACTAATTAGTGTTAGTATCTTTTAGAATTATATAGTTTTATATATAGCCTTGTAGTAGGGTAAACTATAATAATTAAATATATGTTACTATAGCTAAAGAAGAAGGACTAGAAACAGGAGGTATAAGGTATCTAGCTATACTTATATAACTAGCTAGCTAGCTAGATTAACATAATCTACTAGTAAAGTAGAGCTATAGGCCTAACTTAGGAAAGTTATACTACGCAGCTGTTACGCAGCTACTACACTAGAATTAACAGGTTAATACCTATTAATTAACTGCGTTGTTATTACTTATTATTACCTACTTTTCGCAACAACTATATTAATAACTAAAGTAGAGCTACTTACCTTCTTATTAGTAGTAAAATGAGTAATTTGTATTAGCTGTTTAATAAACGCTTTAGATATATAACTCCTATAAGTACCTAGTATAGCTACTACGCTTTTTAAGTAACCTATTACTAATAAGTTACTAAGAATTTAGATTCGCTATAATAATATATAAACTATTAGTCTTATAATAAAGCAGCTTATTTAGCTTTAAATAAGGCTTAACTATATAGATATCTAGAATTACTAGCTTTATTAAGAGGTTACTAAAGGGTGTATTACTATTAAATATTAGCTATCTATTAAGATAATAGTAGATAGACGTATAAAAACCCTAGCTACACTATAGTTTATCGTATTCATCTTATAATTAAATATATATAATAAATATATACTTCTAGAGGTAAATAGAGTATATAAATTAGCTACTAATTACGGAAAATAGTTTTAGATAATAGAGAAGGATAGTATATATAATATTAGAGAATGATATACCACTATTTATATTTTTTTAGTATAGCTTTTCACTAAAAGCGCGCTAGAGTAGTATTAAGGGGGTATATTAAATATATGTATAGAGATAATTATAAATTTGCTATTAAAGCCTAAGCGCTTAAAGTAGGGTTTCACTAGGTAATTGCAGAGATTTTACCCTACTTTTTAAGGAATTTAACTAATGTAATTACCAGGATTATGTTAGGATTCCCCTATTAAATAGCCTATAAGAAATAGAGACTTAGAAATGATTTTCCCTCTAAGTTACATATACAATACACTACAATTATAATCCCTCTTATTTAATGAGTAGGTATACTAAATGCTAACTTTTCGCTAGGCTAGACAGTAGAAGAATAGGATAGAATATATACTGTAATTCTATTAGTTATAAGGTAGTACATAGGGATTAATATTATAGAGGTTTTTTACTTACCTATAAGACCCTATATAATATAGTTTAGCTTAGTAATTACTAAAAAAACTATAAAGACGCTAGCTAAATTAGGTAAGAGACCTACTTCTCTTAACCCTAAAAAGGCCTATTATTCTACTAATATTTTATTTTTTTAATAACGAAATCCCCTAAAATACTAGGTCTTAAAACTAGTTTTTACTCTTAATACATAGTTTAAAACTACAGTTTTTTATTACTGCTTAGAATTATTAATAACAAATAAACTTAATAAAATAAATGTTTTATAACACAGTAGTAGGTATATTTTAAATAATATATAGAAATAGGAAGATCTTAATTCTAACCCCTTTGTTATTCTTCCTAATCTGTATATAGTCTATTATAAAAATCTCTACTTTTATGTCGCTAAATCTATCTACTTGATACACCTAACATTACCTCATAGCATCTATACATTTACACCTAAACCTACTTTCCCTCTATCGCTATTACTTTCAATAAAACCTCTTATAGTTAAGGTTTACTTTAAAAGTATCTTAGTTCATAATCTTCACTTAGGATAATAGGAGTACGTAGGGAGAATTTTTCTTCCTGCCTATATTACTAATAAAGAAAAAAGTTACTTTTTCTCAAGTATAATTAAGTTTTAATATCGTATTTGCGGAGTCAACATAGCTCTTAGGAAGAGTTCCACCTCCTCTAAAAGTTTTCATTTAGTTAGACGCATGGAAACCCAACAAATATTTAATCACGGAGACACCGAGGTTAGGAAAATTGCTATCGCCGCTGTATAGCCTGTCTTAATATACCTATAATACTGTAGTAGAAGCGTGTAAGTTTTGTCTTTTGAAGTATTTAAAGCTGTGCAATCAACTGATTGTTGAGATTTGATCTACTTGTAATTCCTAAGCAACCACATTTACCCTGTTTGTTCTAGTGCTGTCCTCCTAAATCCTGCCGTTATATGCAATGTCTCTAGTTCTTCTATCTTTAAGGCTGTGGAGTCTGCGTATTGTCTTCCTATTGCTGTTGCGTCACTTGATTCCGACTGTCGCATCTCCCACACCAGCAGTTCTTACAAAGCGAGCAAGACCACATATCCCTTCTTTTAGTCAGACTTACGAGGGCCGTATTAAGATGGGAGACTGGCTTAACCAGCTCTTCGATTTGAATGACAGCGATGCAGAAGTTTGGGCCAGCCCATTTCAGAACCCAGCCAGCCCAGCTCGATGGGGCTGGGTAGCTCGCATTCAGGCTTACTGGCACGTGTACCAATTCGGGCAGAAGTTTATAACCCCTGACTATCATCACACTCTGGATGAGGCTTTCGCCGACCCGGATTTTCCTATACATAAGTCGAACAACGGAATACACCAATTTAGACATTTAAACACCTTTGTTTATGAGAATGGTACAGAAGGGAAAGTAAGTTAAAAGTTCGAAAATTTAGGGTTACTAAAATATGCTAACACTTACCTTTGTGCAGGGTACAAAGGCATTGTTCTCTAACATAATCAACCCACGGGATGGCGCAATGATCTTTGAAAATAACTTTAGTCCGTGGTATGAAAGTGCTGAACATGGAGGGGATATTCCTAAACTAAACAGGCTATCAGACCTTGCCTACTTCCAGTGGCTAGACAGCTGTAAGGCTACAGGTATTGCGCCTAGTAGACTAAGGGTCGTTTTCCGTGTCCGGATTATGTACCCCCCTGCTTTCAAAACTATAGTTCAGGCCCTACGCCGAGGAGCGGGACGTACAACTATCCCAAGTTGGAAAGATCGGGTAACGTTCCCAATAAACTCCTTACCAGGTCTTGCGATCCTTGCCACTGCCCAAGGGGCTTCAACAGTCTGGTTCCTAGTCCAGCATAGGAAAACACTGGGCGCAAAGAGAATCGTAGGGGTGACAGTATGGGGAGGTGATGGGGAACATAGGTTTTCAGATTCATTAATTATTACAGGGGAAGAAATGTTTGCAGCAAGTGTAAATCTTCGATTCATAATTACTGACGCTTAAAAGCTATATATTGTTACAAGCTAGAGCACAGAGTAGACATAGAAGAAAAGGAGGGAAAGATGCTTGATTACAGGAGCTAGAAAGTGGGTGAAATATAGCCTATATATATACATATGAGCACGTGACATGCATGTTTCAGAGGGCTCTAAGAGTGCTGATTTCTCCTGTGATACGCCTAAGAAGGTTGATTTACTGTGATTCACCCGCTAGCTTTAAGAAGGTAAAAAGGTGGAGAAAATAGATTCGGAAAATGGCCCTTAGAGAAGCGTATGAGAAATAGGAAAATAGAACTCTCTAGGAAGAGCGCCTAGAGGAGCTGTTAAGGTATACGTATGTGTAGATACGCTTAGCTATTTTTAAGGTATAGTTTTATAATTCTAGTTTATACTTATAGGTATCTCTATATTTACTACATATCTTAATTAAAACAATATTCTTCTATAAGAAAAGACTAGATATCTAGAGATCTTACCTTACTTATACATAGATTTTCTTTACTTAATAGTTTATGAAAACGAGGTTAGATAGGAGTTCTTCTAACTTATTTACATTCGATACATATAACTATAAGTATTATAATTTTATCTATTTAATCAATTTATAAGCTACTATTTAGATCGCTATACTATATCTCCCTTAGTATGTAAAAGGTTAGCGTAATACTTTTAAGACTTACTCACTAATTAAGGCCTAGAAGTACTACACTAACCTTCAAAATACCTAGGGGGGTAAAAAACTATAGTTCTATTAAAATTATACTATTAAATGTATTACGTTAGGTAATAGTAATGCTATCTACATTATAAGAATAGGATATAGTGAGTGTATTATATTTCTTCTATCTTCTAAGATATCTCCTTACCTAAACATAATCTAGAGTAGTATAACATAGCTAAATACGCCTCCTAACAAGTTTTAGGGTTAAGTTAAAGTATCTTATAAACCTTGAAATAGCAATTTAGATAAATTAAAAAGTAAGTGGTTTTAGCGATAATTCTAAGTATTATTATCTTTTTAAATTACAAGCTAGGTTTTTTATAAGGTTATAAGTAGATTTAATTTCTAGGTATAAACTTTTCAGTAAGAAGAGTTTTGTTTTATTATGTAGACTTAAACGAATAAGTATACTTATACGATAGAGTATATAGGCTATATAACATACTCTCTACCTAGCGGTTATAATTATCGCTGTTGTTAGGAAGTTGAGAAACGTTTGAGGTTAGGGGTAGATTTAATTTAGGTGTAAAGTATTTAGTGGTAGAGGGTTTGTTATGTTATGTATGCTCCTCTAATAAACTGCAAGGTAGATATAAGAAAGGAAGCTATTTAATAATGTAGTAATAGTTCGAAAATAGAGGGCAGTCATAGTGTTAAGGGGAAATAAGGGATTTTTAGGTGGCTGGAAAGTAAGTATGCTAACTTATCCCCTTTCCTTTAGCATCTGCAGTCTTATATTGATACTAGCGTTCAACTTTCTCTCAACAGAAACATATCTCTCGTCCATCCGTAGTGCCGGTTCAACCTACGCCCATGCCTCCTTGCGGCGGCATACGGAATTTTGCTGCGGGGGTGAGGCTCGTGGAACTGGAGACGGCTTTGGTCGTGGCCGTCGACCCTCTGAAACTGCCATACGGAGCCGTAGAGCTTCTCGGCGGCAAACATGCTGGTCGAGGTCAAGGCGTGTAGAAAGTCCTTCCAGGCGATCTCGCCGGGATGGGAGCTGACGGCCGGGTCGAAAAACAGGGTCCGGAAGACCTTGAGCGATCGGGCGTCCACTCGAACCAGAGGGCGCGTGGGCGTGCTGCGTTGTGCGCTCTCCGCCGCCGGGCTGGCTGCGGCGGTCTCTGGGGGCGGCGGCGGCGGCGGCTCCTGCGACGACGGCTGGCCTCTGGTTTTCGTCTTGGCGCTCGGGAGGTTCGAGGTGCGCTTGGGAATCACCGGGGGCCTCCCGTCGTCCTGGAAGGGCAGGGTGACGAAGGGACTCTCAAACGCCTCCTCGCTCCGGCCGGGTGCCCCTCCGTGGCCGTCTCCTCGCCGTCCCTGTCCCTCGGCGATGGCCGGGGTCGGGTCGTCCACCCATTCGGGGGTGCGCTGCAGGTCTCCCTTGTTGGAAAGGAAGCGGGCGGTGGCGGTATCCCGCAGGACGCCCTCATTGGTGCCGCCCAAGAGACGGTCGATGACGGCCCAGAAAGCGTCTAGGTTCGCCTCGGACTGGATCATGACGGCCGTGGTGGCCTTGGTGCGGCGCTTCTCGGACGGGTAGGCGAACCGTTTGTCGGAAGCGTCGCTGAGCTTCGCCGCAGTCGTAAGGTTCCTGTCCTTCAGCACCGCCATCATCTTGGCCCATGGCCTTGTTCGCTCGGCATAGTCCTCCTAGATGCGGGCCTCTCGATCGACCAGTTGGTACTCGAAGGCACGCGCCCAGGGCTGGAGGTGCTCGAGCTGGTTGATGCACTGGGACAGAACGGAGAGGTTGCCGATGATGTCGGCAATGCGTGCGGTAACAAGCTCCTTGCACTGGGGTTCGGCTTGTAGCAGCCGTTCCAGTTCGTCGAGGACCAACGGCATCTGGAGGAAGAACAGGTCCTGACCATCCTCCCACAGGGTCTTGAGGAGCCAGGTCAGCTGGCTCTCGACCTTGTTCATCTTGATGCCGCCCCTGGACCGAATGCGGATAAAGGAGGAGTCGTTGTCCTCCGGTGGATCGCGGGCGTAGAAGCGTCGCATGGGCGGCGAGGCCACTACGCTCTGCTTCAGCTGGTTGAGAGGTCCCTTGGCCGCTTGGTTGAGGTAGTGTCGGAAATTGAGCACCGTCGCCAACAGCTCTTCCGGCATGTCCTTGGCGGGCGACAACGCCGGCGCGTTGCGGGCGTAGACGGCTCGCAGCTCTTTCGCCTGGCGGTGGAGTTCCGCAAAGACTTCCAGTTCGACGTAGGCGCTGAACACCGTCTCGCCAACGACGCGGGCTTGGAGGATGTGCTGCCGCGCCCGCTTCAGCGTCGGATGCACATCTCCGTCGGTGTCCTTGAGCATCTCCTGGCGGTGCTCCCGAACGTCTGTCAGCTGCTCGACAAAGTATCCCCGGTCCTCGCGTAGCGCCCAGATGTGGTCTTCGGCCGCCGCTACCTTGGCCTGCAGCAGCGACTCGATCCGGTCGACGTCCAGGCGCGCCGGAACCCGGTAGGGCGCCTCTTCCGCCATCACGGCCAGGGAGTCAAAGCCGTCCCTGTCCTTCTCCTTGTCGCTCTTCCAATGGGGCTCCTCGCGAAGAGGATAGACATCATCCGTCAGCGTGTGGGACGGAAAGTCATGCAAGATGCCCTCGCAGCACTTGACAAGGAACTGGAGCGTCCTTTGCTGAGCCTCGAGGACCAGGAGACCCTCGCCCGGCAGGAACTGTTTGCGGGTGCACATCCAGTCGAAGCAGTCCGGATCGTCATCCCAGGCCAGCAGTTTGCCATAGGAAAGAGGGTCGTGGGCTCCATTCAGAATCATCACGTACCCGTTGAGGAACAGGGAAACGATCTTCTTTGAAACGCACCCGAGGTGCATGGCCTTCCAGTCCACGCCTGCGAAGTCGCATGGGCTGTGACGCCCCCGCACGTTGAGGAGCAGCAGCAGGTTCTTGCGTTGCAAGAGATCTTCCTGGTTGATGTACGGCCACATGAACTGGTCCCGGTAGCTTTCGCCGGCGCTGACCAGGGACATGGAGCCCTTGCGGAAAGCCTCAAAGTCGGGACGGTGAGCTGGGGCCAGGTCGGAACCCCAGGCCCTGGTCAATAGATCCAGCCTCTGGTGCTTCTTCTTCTTCAGCCAGCGCTGTTGGATCGTCTCCTCGTGGCGTGCGAGAATGGCCTGTAGTCTCGTGTGGCTGTGGAATATGGAGGCGGCAAGTTGTTGGCTGTCAATGCGGACCTCGGCTGGTGACTTATGCACGACTGGCTGACCGAGTAGCTGTTCCATAAAGGCCGGATCCGAGATATCTAGACCAGCTAGGTCTGCATCGTCGTCACTGTCCAGCCAGTCGTTGTTAGGACTAAAGGGATTGAAGCGGTGATCTGCTCGAGGCTGCATGTTGACTGATAGTTTAGAAATGCACAACGCTTGGAAAGGTAAAACAGAGCCCTTGGATGAGAGATGTGGCGACAGTATATGAGGTTATTGATTTGAGAGAGGGAGAGTGAAGAGGGGGTCGTGAAGCGGAGAAGGAATTGATAAAACAGTGTTGTATTTCCACTTTTACCTTTATCCCCTCTACTGCAACAAGGCGCCAGACCCACTTCAGGTGCAGGGTAGCAACAAATCATGATTATTTAAAGAGCAAAATATATATAGTACTTCTATTTACGCCTAATCTTACCTATACTAGAGGTACTAACAATTTCTAGTCCTATAAAGGGCTACGTTATAAGTTAAGTAGCTATAACAAGAGGTTTATCTTAGCTAGAGGCTATTCCTAGATATCTTAGTTAGCGCCCTATGCCTATATACTCTTAACCTACTATAAAAAGCATAAGGTAAGTTACTACCTCTTTATCCCTTCTTATAGTCCTGCTATAGAATATAGTAATTACACCTATTAGTAGGTACTCTAGATTAAGCTCTTAGTTAACCTTCTACTAATACTCTAAATCGTTTAAAAAGCTAGGAAACAATAGTCTCTCACTATTAGTATTAGTTTATAATAGAGGTCTAGCTAGGGTTACTAATATACTAAAGTATAAAGCTATTCATAAGTATAACTAGTGGTAGAAACTCCTAGGTAAGAGCCTACTAGGCTCTTTAACAAATAGAGTATTACTATTAATAATTAGCCCTTATTTAGTCACTAATATCTATACTATTTATAGAGTAATTATATTAGTTAATAGGCTCTAGTACTAGTAGGTCCTTCTAGAATTTAGTACTAACTACTGAAGTAGCCTGCTTTGCTAGCGTCTCTCTAGCTAGCTAGCGCTAGCTATAAATAACTTTATCCCTAAGATAGGCTTAGAAGATAGTTAAAAGAAAGAGTATAAGTGTATTATCCTTCTAGCTAATTTAATTAACCTATATAATAAAGTAAACTTATTAGTATAGGTATCTTATATAAAATACATTTCTATAGTTATATATACTAACCTATCTAAGGTAGGTATAGTGTAAATCTTACCCTAAGGGATACCCTTTTCTTTAGTATTCTTTTTAGTAATAAGGGTAGTATCTATACTGCTATTCCTTTAGTAGGTGCTAGAAGCTTTAACGCTAAGGTGCTAGAGGGCCTAGAAGAGCTAGACAGAAGAAAAGAGGTTATTTAGAAAGATATAATAGGGCGCTAGCTAAATTAGGCTAATAAGGGTTATTATAACCTATTATATTAGCGTTAAGTAGGCCCCTTAGGCTGCTACCTTACCTAAGTAGGCCTAGCTAGTAGGATAGGCCTAGGGGATAAGCCTATATAGCCCCTTCCTATAGATATACTAAAGCTACTAGAGGTAATACCCTAATTAGGTAAGTACCTATACTTTAAAGCTAGTTAGGATTAGCTTTATTAGTACTATTATTTTCTCTTAAGCCTAGCCTATAAAATAGACTATAGCCTTATTAACTATAAGATTAGATCTAGGGGTATAGTATTTATCCCTAGCTTCCTAGATATAGGCTAACTACTAGTTAACTTTCTAGTATACATTAGGTATTAGGACTTTAGGCTAGGACTAGCTAGCCTAGTAGGCCTAGCCTAAAGTTAGAGCTTTACTAGGTAGAAAGTTAGATAGGTTAAATATATAGAGCTACTAAAAGAGAAGTTTAAACTAATCTTAAGATATATACTATATAAATAAGTAAATAGAACTAGAATCTAGTAGTTAAGTTAACTAAAATCTCTAGATTTTATATTCTAGATATAAACTAATATAAATAAGAATTAATAAGAAGATATATATCTTATTAGCTAAAGTATCCCTCTATATAGGTATTTATAAGTGTAGCTTAAAGGGGCTATAAATAGTACTACTATAACTATTTATCTATATAGCCTACTGCTTAATAAGGCTATATAGTATAAATTAGAGGAAGAGGTTAACTAGAGACACTAGAAGCTCTAATACCTCTAGGGCCTAGACTAGTACTTTAAAGGGTATAAAAGTGCCTAGAGGCCCTAGATCTAAAGGAGGTTTATCTAGATAGATAGTACTACTATTATACTACTCTAGAAGGCACTTTTAGGTATAGGCAGCAGTAAGGTTAGCTAGGCTAACCTCTAGGCAGTTAGGTCTAGCGCTAGAAGCTCTAAAGGCTCTATAGGTCTCTAAGTTAGAAGAAGATATTATAATATAAGTATAGATGTTAAAATACATAGTGTTATAATACAAAATAACATTAGGATAGATATTATTATGTTATACATTTTTGTTATATGCTTATACTGTAGGGAAAAGAGTAGGCCTAGCGCTTTATTACTGTTAAGGGGATAATAGAGTGCACAGGCCTACACAACACACAAACCCACACTTCAGCAGGCTGAACGGGCCGAAGTGTGGGTTGTGTTACGTGTGCTACTCTAACGAATAAGTACCCCTCTTTTTGTCTTACTATTCTAGCTTACCTAATACATTAAGTGTTTTGTAACTAGGGGTCTTTATTTAGCCGCTTTAGGCTAGATAATTAAGCAGTACTTTTTGTTTAGCTAAAAAAGAAGTGTTTTTTTAAACTAGGACTACTAAATCTATGTAGTTCGTAAGTATTTATACCTAAGATAGAGACTACTTAAATATTAGAGTATATAGGCTACATAACACATACTCTACCCCGCGAGTTTGTTGTGTTATATATACTGCTCTAATAGATAAGTAAGACTAGCTAACTAGCTGGATTTCTAATAGGAGTAGCTAGCTAAGCTAGAAAACCTTATTATTGCTAGAAATAGATCTGCATTGTTTAGGATAAAATAAGTTAGAGTAGGTAAAATACAATACTTTTTGCTGTTATCTAGGTTCTTAACGTTAGCTATAGTCTATAAGTTAATAACTCTATAAGTTATTATTTTCCCTTCTCTTCTAATTTATTAGCTCTACGCCTAAATTAGCAACTTAGATAACAATTAAATTTTAAATATTACTTAGATAACTTATAACTTATATGCTTAAGAGTCCTCTTAAATTTAAGCCTAATAGGCTCTTGCAATACTAGTATTCTTATAAAATACTTTATCCTCCTTATTCTTACGTAAAAGCTCATCTTTTTTAGGCTTTCTAATCTGCATAAGATAAAGTTTAATAAGATTTACTGTTATCTTTTTCGTAACTAATTATACTCTAATCTAACTAATCTAGATAGATAACTAGCTGAATTTAAAATTTAGAATTTATAAGTACAGCGAATAGAAGAATTCTAAATTCTATTTTACTAAAATATATAAACCTAGAAGAAATTACTTATTAAGATTAAATCCCGTCACAGCGAGAGTATTTCTTACTAAACTAAATCTATGATTTAGTAGGTTTTAATACATAAGCTTCTATTCTAAGTTAAAAGTATAGAAATATAGTATGGTACTTCTTTAAGACTATTTACTACTATTAGTCTTAATTATATAACTAATCTTAAATATCAAGTCGTTTAAATTAGCGTTCTTTTAAAAGTTACATTTATACGTACATTCTATGTTTATATATAACTTAGGAGTAAACAATTTGTTCTATTAATAATTATAGTATATCTCTATTTACTAGCTCTAATAGTACTTATACAGGCCTAAGTCTAAGCTTAGGCTCTAGTTCAAACTACAATCCATTTACTACTTATATCTAGTATTGCATAATTTCCCTAGCAGCCTCTTATACATTAATAGCCTATATAGGCTATAAAGTAATACATTATAGAATCTTTATCGTATCCTAGTAAGTAGGCTGCTTATTTATACCTTAAATAGATACATAGAACCAGAGTACAAGTAAAGTAAGTTATAGGTAAAGGGTAGAAGTAAAGATAAATATAAAGGTAGATATAACTAAGTTTATCTCTTTATAGTTGAATTCTTGTAGGAGACAAAACAAGAGACTAGATATTTATTTGGTAGGTAGATCCATACCTGCAAGCAGTTTGCTATTGCTATACATACTCTAGATATATATAGAGCTAAATAACTCTTTCTTTTAAGCCTTATGCTAATTACCGTTAGTTATTATACTCTAAGGTAATCTAAGGAGTTTCTCTTCTACTCTAAATAGAGTAAGGACTATTATTATCATAAATAATATGATAAGTAAGATGTAAGTAAGACGTAGGCATAAGAAGGAAGCTTAGGTACTATGTAGATTTTTCGAATTCATTACGAGCCCTAGGCCTAGCAGTACATAGATATAGATATAATGTAGAGACTTAGGGCATACAACCGAGCTCAAACTAAAGTTATAAGCTAGAGGCAGCACCTAAAGTATTAATCTAAGGGTTTAAAAGTAGTCTCTCTTCTCCTTCTCCTTCTTCTCCTTCTTCATCTTCTTCTCTTTAGCCTCCGCCTTCTCTAACGCTAACATCTCCTCAGAGTTCTGACTGCTAACTTTGGCAGCGGCTTTAAGGCCCTTAAGGATGTCGACAAAGAGGCTGTCCTTGGTGAATCTGCCCTTTGGAATCGGTAGGGCTCGGCTAGCCTGCCCCACGCCTCCCCAAGCTTAATGTCATTATCGTCTCCCTCTTCATCCTCATTCTCCTCCTCTTCTCTTTCATCTTCGTCTTTCTTTTCACCTTCTTCACCTTCTTCAGAGTTGGAAGGATTAAGGGCGGTCTGGTTTCCCTTCCTCTTTTCCATCCTGCGGCTGCTGCCACCAGTCTCATCACCGCCAAGGTCAAAGAAACCATAATCATGGCCCTTTAGGGCCCCACCACAGCCATCCTCCGGCGCATCATCATCATCTTCTTCTTTTTCCTCCTCGTCATCAACGGCAGAGGTAGCGATGCTTGCCCTCTTAGAGCTAGGGGATTCCTAGTTAAGCTTCTCGAGGGGACGCTAGCGGGAGGGCGTCGCATAGGACTATGCCCGGGTTTGCGTAGATGTAAACGACTTTGCGGAGGTGGGAGAGCTCAGCAGCGACGTCGGCCTCTGTCTCGATCCTGTGGCGAGGCATGACGGGCGGCGTCGGCGGCGGCGGCGGCGGCGGCGGCAGTGGTGGTAGTAGTGGTCTGGTGTTAGTGATGTTGGTGGTGATTGCTTCTGTCAAATCGAACCAAAGATAACAACAATAACAACAAGACGGCGATTTCATGACGAGGCGAGACAGGCCAGCAAGAAGCAAACGAGCAGCCAAGACGAAACATAGGCTGACACGAAGAGACTAACGGACCTCATGTCACGAGTTAGAGCACACAGTAAGGCATAGGAGATTTAGGGTAAAAGATACTTATCCTATTAGAATAATAGGTGACAAAAGAGATACTGTTAAATACATGATAGCATGTGAATAAGTATATAAGAGGAATAAATTAGTAAGCTAAAATAACTATAGATTTCCTTATAATATACCCCCTAATTGTTTAAGTAATTAAGTAATTAAAATTAATTATAAATAGATAAAAATAGTATATTAGAATTAATCCCTTAAGTGCTTATAAAATATAACTTATAAAATAACTAAGTAATTATATTATTATAGTATGTTATATAGCCTTTATTAATAGCCTTATTTTACTAAGGGTTATCCTAAAATAGAAATAAGGGTAGCTAAAGGTAGTAAGAGTATAAGAGGTAGTAAAAAGTAGGATTTCTACTACCTACTACTATAAAGTTTTTTCCTTTCTTCTATAAGCCATTATTATTATTAAAGTAAGTATTTTTAAGTTAAATTTTTATACCTTAAGTATGTTTTTACTAATAAGAATTAATATACTAATAGCTAATAGATAATTTTAAAATAACTAATAAGTTAAAGAATTATATATCTACCTATTACTATATGTAGGATATTACTTAGTAGTTATTAATTTTATTTTTAGCTAATATAAATAGTACCTCCTTTAAGGAGGAGGAGATTACTACTATAGGTAAGGTTACTACTCTTACTATCCCTAATAATGCTATTACTACTACTACTATTAAGAATAACCTTCTTATAGGCTATTCCCCTTTTATTATTAAGTCTCTATACCTTAAGCTAGAGGAAGAGGAAGAGGATAAGGATAATAAAAATAAGATAGATCCTAAGAGTAGAAAGGAGGTCCTTAAGAAGGAGAGTAAGGAGAGTAGTAAGGATAATACCCTTAAGCTAAAGCGTAAGTAATATAATATTTATTAATTAGCTTATAAGTAAAGACTACACTAATCCTATAGTATAGTGTGTTTTTAAAACAAGCTACTATACTAAGTTAACAGTATAAGAATAGGGTATAGTGCTTGTATTAGGCTATTTACTGCTGTTTTTTTTTTGCATTATGTGACTAATCTTAACTACTAGATCTAACAGGTTCTACGCTAGTTAAATCAGCGTTCTTTAATTAATTAGCTTATAGCTAACTAAATCTTAAAGGCTAGAAGCTTATAACTCCCTTAAAAAAGGGAAAGGAGACTGTTTTTATATAAAGTATATTATTATAGATATATATATTAGCTATTAAGAAGTATTCTAATATATATATAGCTCTTAAGAAAGGTAATAGCTAGCTAAAGGAGTATAAGATTCCCTACCTCTTATACTTAAAGGCTACCCTTTATAGCTAAGGTACTAGTTATTATCTAGAGGGTAGTAGAAGGCACTATTTTTAGTGCTTTAGTAGTTAGGCTACTAAATACTATATACCTATTAAGCCTATATTATAGGCTTTTATAGATAAGCTTAGAGATAAGCTTAAGGGAAACATAAAGAAGACTATAAGTTTTATATATATTTTATATTATTTAGTACTAATGTATTTTATAGAAGCTATCTAATTTATAGACTATAACCTATAGTTTAATTAACTATAGCTATAAGGTAGAGGCTAATATCCTAGACTAGGTCCTCCCTTTACCTACCCCCTAGCCTATAGTTATAGAGGTGCTATATACTCTTCCTAAGTATGTAGTACTAAAGCAGCTAGTAGTACTATTTATTATTATACCTATAGAAGCTATCTTACTAGAGGTAGTTATTATTACTATACTCTCTATACTTATAGTAGTTAGTAGTACTCCTTATAAGGAGTAAAAGAGTTACCTCCTAGAGGTAGTTAAGCCTCTTATTAGGGATACCCTTATAGCTCCCCTAGGCTATTACCTTAATAAGTATATAAAGTAGTTATTTTAGTGTATACCCTATAGAGTAGTTACTAAGTTCTTACTAGGTATAGCCTATAATATAAATTATTCTATATTTTTACTTATCCTATATTAAGTAATATATATTACTAAGGTTTAATTATAAGTAGAATTCCTTAAACTTTATATATAATAGGTTCTTTATTAACCTATTAGCTAGTATTATATTTATAGGTATATATATAATAGAGCAGCTTCCTTTTATATACTCTTATTAAAGCTATATATTCTAGATATTAATATAATATAGGTAAGTTATTATATATTTATTTTTATTAACTATAAGGTATATAGTCTAAAGGTTATTATAGTATACTTTCTACTTATTATCTAGTATAAGATTAATATCCTAAAAAAGGCACTAGAGAGCTATTACCTCCTTTACAGTATGCTTAAGGTAGAGAAGCTCTACCTCTATAGTAGATCTAGTAACTATATTCTAGCGTGCTGCTTTCTACTAAATAGGACCTCTAAAGAGGTAAATAAGGTATCCCTATAATAAATACCTTATTAAAGGGTTATCTATAAAGCTTATATCTTTAGCTATAAGAAGAGATTAAGCCTTTAGGTTATAGCTATAGGTAAGTATAATAAATCTTATATAATAGAGGTAATAGATATACTAGTTAGCTATAATAATATATCTAGAGATTAGGTTAGTAAGAAAGTATAAGAGCTATATATATATAAATATAATATTAGGTCTTATTATTACTACTAAATAAAGCACTAATCCTACTATTTCTTAATAGCGTTTTACCTATTAATATATTACTTAACCTTTATTTAAGACTAGCTTAAAGAATAAAAGTAGTATAGCTAGATATTAGCTATTAGTAAGGTTAAAGCGCTTTATAGTTCATTTAGTATAGGTATCTTAAAGGAGGTAAATCTTCCTATTCTTTTAATTATAGATAATTTATATACTAAGGTAGTAGTCTAGTAGGCTTTCCTTAATCTTAAACTTAGCTATAATACCTAAGATAATCTTATCTACCTCCTTCTTATAACTACAGTAGAAGATAACGTTAAAGTTATTAATATAGAATATAAGAATTACCTTCTTATCTACTAATTAGTAAATACACTAATCCTTATTATAGGTAATTATTATTAGATCTTTTAGAGCTCCTATAAAGGTTAGGAACTAGAGAATAGGAGTATTATAAAGGCTGTAGAGAGTATGTTTTAGTTAGGTAATTTTACTAGGGATTTTATACCCCTCTAGGAGCTTAATATAGATCTTATAGTTATTATTAAGAACTAAGTTAAGAAATACATTTATAACATTAAATTACCTAATCTTAAGATTAAATTAAGCTACTAAGGCTATTACTATCTAAAAAGCCTTTACTATAAGCGTTAAGGTATAAGTGCTCTATAAAGGGTTTAGTGTCTATAAATCTCCTTATATATAGATATATACCTTATATCTATTAAGGAGTCTATCCTTATTAAATTTATATTAAAAGATCTATTTAAAGGGAAGGATATTAAGGGAAGGATTATAGTTAATAACTTTCTATATATCTTTATCCTAGATCTTACCTATCTCTATTTCTATAGCTTTAAGAAACTAAGCTTTAACCTTAAGAGGTAGCTTATTAAGATCCTTCTAGTAGTTTAGTAGGTTAATAAGGTTATCTTTATAAAGCTTAAGAATCTTACTAGTTAAATAGTGCTTAAGATAGGTCCTCTTAATAGCTCCTCTAAAGACTTTATAAAGGGTCCTATATCTTAGGTTACTTTCTTCCTCTACCTTTTACTAATTAGGTAGAAAGGTATTAAATAGGTAATCCTAAGAGTGTTTCTATTATATAGTTTTTTAATTAAACTATATAATTATATAGATATACCTACTATATATCTATTTCTAGAGTTTTATAATAGCTTAGTATACTTATTAGTTAGGACTTAGTATATCTATATTAATAGGTAGTAGTAAAGAACTACTATTAGTATCTAGTCTACTATTTACTAATAGGCTAGTTATATTTATATCTATAAAAAAAAGAGATAGTCCTAGACTAGAATTACTATTAACTATTAATAACCTAGGTATGTTTTTAGTAGACTCTATCTTACCCCTAAGAGTAGGAGTATTAGTTAGTAAATCTACTACCTCTCTTACTTATCCTATATACTTAATATCTTAAGTAAGACTTACTTATTAATCCTTAACTATAGGTAATAGTATAGCTAATATTAAAGGTTAAATATTATCCTTAGAAGTAATAATACTAAGTAACCTTAGGAGGTTATCTAAGACTATAATAGACTCTTTAATAACCTCTATTACTTTATAAGCTTCTAGGCCTTATATAGCTTCTTTCTTATAGGCCTTACTATAGAAAAAGCTCTTATTTAAGTATATATTATATATAGTAATAACCTACTTAAGTATAGGAACCTAGATCCTATATAGGTTATATATTTAAGGTATATAACCTACTAGATAACTAATATAGCTATAGGGAAGCACCTTATAATCCCTTTATCTTATACCCTTCTTATAATCTCTCTATAGTAGGTATACCTTATACCTATATACATAAAGTCCTCCCTAGTATAGTTATAGTACCTTATCTAAAGGCACTAGAGAGTCTGCTTACTACTAGTAGAAATATTACTAAAACTATTTAAGCTCTATTTCTATTAGAGACTCCTAGCTATTAGATTCCTATAGGCTAATGTTATATATATAAACTATAGTAAATACTGCCTTATTAAATAGCCCCTTAGGAAGATTTACCCTAATATATATCTTAATAGACTTAATAATTATAAGATAGCCTACTCCTGCGTAACGTAGTAGCATGCGTCTAGCAGCGTCTATACGCTTTTTAAGCGACAGACAGTCAGTTCAATTCTAACCGCAGGAACGCCTTTTGCAGTAGTCTGATTAGTTACTAGGTACCTACTGCAAATAGAGCCCTAGGGCCTACATGCATAATAGGGCCCTAATAACAGTATAATAAAAACAATGTATTAAGTTAACGTATAGTGTAAATATTATGTATTTAGTTAGATAAAGATAAGCTACTATATAGTGTTAAATATAAGGGGTTTTCTCCTAAGGAAGAATAGGTTTTCCCCTTATACATATAGATTAGATTAGTACTGTATATCTAGTATAGTGTAGGGCCCTCTACCTTATATATAGCAATATATAAAAATTGATTCTCTATAAGATAGCTTACTCTTTTAGTAGCTCTAATAAGCTCTTTTATATATAGTAGTAGTATTTAAATTTTAATTCTAACTAAAGTAGTCTAAGTCTTATAAGCTTTTATAACCTTAAAGCTAAGAACTACTACTTTATTATTATACTAGAACTTATAAATATAAAGACTTTTCTCTCTATATACCTAAGCCTTAATAGTTTAGAGGGCTCTAAGTATAAGAGACTTAGTCTTATATACTAATAGGTAGGCTATAATAAAGCTTAAGTATTTATTATAGGTAATAAGGATTTACTTTATTCTAGATAGTAATTTAGGGAAGTTAAAGAGATCCTAGTAAACCCTATACTATAGGTATATTACCTTTAATTTTAATAGCCCTCTTAAGGTAACGTTTTCTATATATATAGTACTATAGTCTTTATACTTAATTTATAGTAGGCTATTTATATATACCCCCCTTACCCTCTAGACTAAGTTATAGAGTCCCTTAGGACCTAGGTAACCTAATCTAAGATACTAAAGGAGTATAGTATTAGCCCTCTTATATATATTTTAATATAACCTCCTCTATAATCTATACCTAAAGTATATAGTAAATACTAGAATACCTACTAGGATTTTAGGAAGTAGGTTCTTATATATATATAGATAGTTAGAAGTTAGTTTATATTAAATAAAGACTAAGTTATACTTCCTATAAAGCTTTATAACTATATTACTATTATTAAGCTTACTATAGTATATTATATAGTCCTACCTATAGTACTAGAGACTAATATTAAGAAGAAAAGCCTTAGAGGCTATATTAGTATAAAAGCCTTCTACTAATACTACATTCTTAAGTATAAGATCTTTAGTTAATAGTCCCTATTAGCTATTAATAATACCCTTAATAATATAAGTACCCCTCCTGCTTATAGGAAGTAAAGATATACTAACCTCTATAAAGTTATTAGGACTAGATAGCTTATAGGAACCTAGTTCTAAGAGGCTTTTATTATTAATAAGGTAGACTACTCTATAGGTATCTATAATAGTACTTTTAGAAAGTAGATAGGAGCTAATAAGAGCTATACTAAAGATTATATATAGACTCTCTAGAAGGGGAAGGGGTTTAATAGTAATAGCAATAATACTTCTAGGATAGCCTAGGTCTTTAGTGCTTTTTAGAGGGTTTTAGTTTTATAAAGTTAATATAGACTTAAAGGGGAGGAGAGTTCTATTATATCTTAACTATTTCTTTAAAATAAGCCTTTAGTAGGTTAATTTCTACTTACTTTCTAAGGTTTCTTTCTAGATCTTATTCTACTAGGTGTTAGAGATATTAAGAGTATGTTAGCTATAGTATTAGCCTATAAGAGTATAGTATAGGTAGTTATACTCTTAAATCTACTACTTATAGGAGTAACTATATAGGTTTTTAATATCTAGCTTATTACTAGTAGAATTATAGAGTATATACTTATCTAATTAACTAGTAAGAGTTAAGTATACCCCTATATAAAAAAGGCTTTTTTTAATAGATTATTATAAGTTATAATACTAAAGATTCTCTTAAGCTTTAAGATAGAGAGTATAGGTTATCTAAGCTTAAGGTTTTTAACTAGTATTTTATATATATATTCTCCCTAAGTTAGGTTTAACTTAACTTAAACTATATTTAGGAAGTCTTTTACTATAAGCTTACCTTAGACCTTAGGGATATTATATATATAAGCTTAAAGGTAGGTAGATTACTAGTCTTTATACTAGTATATAGGGTTAACTCCTCCCTTTATATATTCTAAGACTTATTAATACTCCTCTCTAATAGTAGAGAGAGTACTAAGGTTATTAGGTATAAGGTTTACCTTAAGATAATAAAGAGTCCTCTAGACTATAGCTTTACCCTTAGTACTTACCTTAAGGTATATAGTTATAATAAGAGTAATACTTATAGTCTTAATTATCTAGTTAAGTACTATATAGAGACTTTTAACCTATTAAGTATAGACTAAAGCTATTATACTATAGGCTTTAATAGTAATATTCTAATCCTCTAAGATATCTACTTATAAGATAATAGATCTAGTAAGCTCTAAGTATGTAAAAATAGGTTTCTTAGAGCTATTAATAGGATTAGGAGTTACTTCCTAGGCTTATTTATCTTAGAGGTAGGATATATAAGTACCTTTATATTATATATCCTTAGTAGCTTATTTGTTAGCTACTAAAAAGTTAATTATAGAGATCTCTTCTTTAGTAAGGTTATTAAAAGGGATATTAGGTAGTTTAGGGTTAATAAGAGCCTATACACTTAGTCCCTAATACTAAGATTTTAGTACTTAGTACTAGGTTAGCTAGTTATATTAGCTTATTAATTTAACTATAGAGAATAGGTTAATAGAATAGTTAGTTATTTTAGTAGATAGTAGACTATTTAAAAAGTACTCTAAAGGTAGTAAATAATAGAGTATTAAAGTATAGTATATAATAGTAAGTAAAACTAAGCTTATAACTATTATAAGTTAGAGTATATAGTAAGGTATAGGAGATTTAGGGTAAAAGATACTTATCCTATTAGAATAATAGGTAGTAAAAGAGATACTGTTAAATATATAATGGTATGTGAATAAGTATGTAAGAGGAATGAATTAGTGAGCTAAAATAACTATGGATTTCCTTATGACACCTTAAACCCCCCTTCTGTTGAATTGAAGGGTGTACGCATACGGGGCGCAACAGTTACGCATGGGGCGTAGGCCTGGAGATAGGCTTAAGCCTGGCGTAGCTAGCCCTTCGCTAAATACTAGAGGGACTACTGCAGGCTTCTTCCTAAGCAGTAGGCTCTAGTTATAGCCTTAGGCGCCTAGGAATAGGGTTCTTATAGGCCTAAGTTAGGGGTTAGTAGCAGGGTACTATAGTTATAGTTATATATATATCTCTAAATATATATATAATTAACCTATTACTATTACCCTAAATAACCTAATAATTAAGAGTCTTATATACTTAAAAACTAATAATAAAGAGTACTATAAAGCTATTTATAAGCTTATAAAATATCTACTAATACTACTAAGACTATTCTTAATAGCCTTACTAATTAGGTTCTTTAGTTTAACTAGCTTAAAACTAAGGTAAAAACCTATAAGCTTTAGGATATAATTAACCTATTAATTACTATATATAATATGTCTAAGACGCTTGCTAGGCTGCTTACTAAGCTAGAAAAGCCCTTAATATACGATTACCTGTGTGTAGGTATAGTTATAATAACTCCTATAAGTACTACTGTAAATACCCTGTTAAATACTACCCCTTTAAGAGCTATAAGCGTCTTAGTATGTAAGACGCACTTATAGACTACAGCCCTCTAGCAGTAACAGTAGCTACAGCTATAGCTATAACCTAAGCTAGAGCCCTTATATAAGGAGCCTAAAGACATAACTCTAGCCTTAGATATTAGTTATATACTCCTACATACAGCAGACGCTTTATAATATATATTACAGCTAGAGGATCTCTCTCTAGCTAACTTTCTCCTATATAAGGAGCACTATATATAATATAATAATAACCTATATATATAGGAGAAGTACCTTAAGCGTTATAGTAACCTATAAGAATAGATATACTAGACTGTTTTTACTAACCTTAAGCTCTATTACTATACCTCTAATAATAAGGTTAACGCTTAGGTAATTACCTTTTAAGCCTATATAGGAATATATACTTCTAAACGTAAGGAGAATATATATATTATATTAGAAAAAGTCCTTTAAGTAACTATAAGGTACCTAGAGACTAAGAAAGAAGTTAAAGCTTAGCTTATAAAGTAGGAAAAAGTACTCTATAAAGCTGCTGCTAGCAGTATCCTAGGAGCTAAGCTTTTAAGTAACTAGTTTAACCCCTTTATAGTATCCTTTTAGTAGACCTATCTTATAAGCTAGGCTTATATATACTACTACACTAAGGTTATTAATATACTTAATAACTGCTTAATGCTAGGGATAGTCCTCTTTAATATCTAAGAGTTCCTATAGTTAGTTAATAAAAATAAGTATATAAAAAAGGCTAGGTAAGGTGCTTTTAAGCCTACTTATGCTAAACTAATAGAAACTAATAATAAAAAGGAAGGCTATAAGAACTGTAACTGTAGTAGATAAGGCTGCAGCTATAGAGGGTGTAGGAGAAAAGAAGCATCATTAGCTAAGGGGGTAAATACCTCTCTACCTTTATGTGAGGATAGTGTAACTGTAAAGCATAAGTGCTTAAGTATAAGTGTAAGTGTAGTTAAGATACTGCCTATAAAGCATATAACTTTAGATATAACCTATAAGCTCTATATAAGCCTTTATTATACTATTATGTAATGCTTTTATACTTTCCCTTACCTAAAAAGGTATAATAGACCCCTTAATAAGAGTATTAAAAGGCTTATTAAAATACACCTTTAAAGTAATAATACCCTTACTAAGAAGCTTTAAATAGTAAGATAGGTAGCTAAAGGCTCTAATTAACTTTATAGTAGATGCTAAGGCAGGATTTCTATAGCCTCCTTTTATATTACTAAGAGCTAATACTACTTAGCTAAGTTAGTAATACTTAACTTAGGTAGTAATATCTATATATTTAATAATACTATATAGTTTAAACCCTCTATAGTATATCTATAGATAACTTTACATAGGTAGGTGTATAGTAGCTACCTATTAAGGTATATAGTACTATAGAGATTAAGCTTTAAGTATATAGGAATTATATTATTAAGCTTACTTTATATAATATTACCTTTTATAGAGGTATTGCTGCTAACCTTATCTCCTTCTTAAAGCTATAGTAGTAAGGGATATAGTAGGATATAAGCCTAGGCAATAATTACCTCTATAAAGTAGATAAGTCTTTTATTACCTATATTAATAAGATTTATAGCTAGTAGGTGCTAGACTATTAGCCCTTTTTATTAGACGCTATACTTATAGCTATAGTCCCCCTACTAGCTAATTGTGTAGATAAGGTGCTATGCTTAAAGCGTAAAAGAAATGCCTTTATAATAGCTACCTATAGGAAGCCTATCCTTAGTAACCTCCTTACCTAGTACTAGTAGCTTAGACACCTTAGCCTAGAGGTACTTAAGAGGATCTCTAACATTACTTATAGGGTATGTATCTAGGGTCTTAATAAGCCTATTATAACTGTTAACTGTAAGGCTTATACCCTTAGTAAGGCCTATTGTATAGTCTAAAGGAGCCTATAAGAGTTAGTTATCTATGTAAAGCCTAGTGACTGCCTTACAGTTAACTTTTATAACCTTAAGGTAGGCTATATAGGTTACTGCTCCTATATACTCTTTTTAGACTGCATGACAGGCCTAACTTAGGACTTTTACCTTTATACTTATAAGATAGATATACTACTTATAAGAATTATAGATTTCCTTACTATACTTAAAGTATACTATAGCTATAAGGTAAAGGTAATTAAGACTAATAATAAGCTAGCTAATAATAATAAGGTTTCTATAAGCCTTAATGTATACAGTATATATATTAAGGTAAGTATACTAAATACCTAAGCGTAAAATAGCGCTATAGAGTGTATTGTAGCTGCAATTAAGCGTAAGGCTAGGTATATAGCTGTCTATATAAAGCTTCTAGATATCCTTTAGCCTAAGATTTATGCCTCTATAACCTACCTTTATAACTATATACTGTAAGCCTCTTATAGTTAGAAGACTCTATACTAGTTGTAGTATAAATATTTCTAAGGTAAAGACACTACATAATTTACCTAGCCTAACCTTTTATACTTAAGAGTCTATAGCTATAAAGTGTATATACTTATAGTAGATACTTAGCTTTACTGCTAGCGCTTAAAAAGGCTTACCTTATGTATATAGAAAGGTTATCTTATTAGCTATACCTTAAGTAACTTATACTATATTTAGAATCCCTTTTATAGTAAAGTATTTATAATAAGAGATATTATCTTTAATAAAAAACTTATCTTTAATAGTAACCTAAAGGCCTTTACTAAGGATATTTATAAGTTAGACCTTTAAGATATTTAATATACTATTAACTACCTTATTCTTAAAGGTAAGTATAATATAACTATATCTTATATAGCTAATAAAGAGGCTAATAAGATCTATAAAGACTATAATAAAGCTAAGGGGGTACCTCTAGGTACTACCTTAAGCACCCTAAGTGTAGAAGAAATACCTTCTAATAGGCCTCCTACCCTAGCGCTACACACTAAGTCCTAGTTTAAGCTTATAATGCTACTGCTAATACCCCTAAGATTAGCGTTTTTTGCTATACTTATAGTAGTATTTATAGGGGGGTAAGAAGGATCCTAATAAGCTAATAAAACCCTCTTTTTAATATACTACTAGTAGTTATATATATCCTTTAAGGCTGCATTTCTTACTAGGTATATATATAATAAGTATTCCTATATACGTAACTCTATAAAAACTAAATAATAACTAATAGATAGCACTAAAATGCCTAAGTTATAGGCTAGCCCCCTATAAGACCTTATATAAGGTATAGATTAACCCCTAGTATGCTTACATATAATAGGATTATATAATCTAGAGCTAGCACTTATATCTCTAGAAAGAGCCTATTATAAAGCTAATACCCTATGCAGCACTTACTAAAAGGAACTTCTACTACTCCCTACATTATATAGTTAACTCTAATACTACCTTCTTAAAGATACCTTCTATAAAGCTAAAGTATTATACCTTAATAGTTATATAACCTTATACTCTTAGCGTAAGGTATTTAAGGCGTCTGTATATAGTAATTAGATTCTTAGCTACTATTAGGTTTATACCTATAAGCTTAATAAGTATAGCTACCTTAATAAGGTAAAGGCTAGGCTTATAATATAAGGTAACTAATAGGTAAAAGATAACTAAGATATATATACTATAACGCTTATAGGTATATATTTCTAGATCCTAATAGCTATAGCTACCTACTTTAATTATAAGCTGCTCTAATATAATGCAGTAAATGTATTTATATATATAGATATTAATAAGGAAATATATATAGAAATACTACCTAGATACTATAAGAAAGGCGTAATCCTATGCCTCTAGAAAGCCCTCTATAGGCTATACTGCTTACCTATACTTTAGTAAAAGTACTTTAAGAAAGGTCTTATAGTGTAAGGCTTTAAGTATATAGCTAGAGAGGATTACTATTAGTAGAAAGGAGAAGTTACCTTCTTCTTTTATATTAATAATTATATCCTTACCTTCCTAAAGGCCTATAAGCTTATAGTAATAGATAAGCTATATATGCTTTAGACTAAATACTACCTTAAAGGTAGTAAGAATCTCTAGTAGTTCCTTAGCCTTAAGATTATATATAACTAAAAGACCTATTACCTATAGCTCTTATAAGCTATATATACTAAGAAGTATAGAAAACTGCTTCCTATATATGCTAACGTTATAGATAATAATACTGCCTAGTATATACCTATAATAAAGGAAGAGCTGCTGCTATATAAAGATAATACCCCCCCTATAGAGATTTACTATTATTAACGTAAAGTTAGTACTATTATTTATACTACTATAATAATATACTTAGATATTGCTTTTACTATAAGTAGGCTTATAAGATTTAATTAAAACCCCTTAGATATATATTAAAAAGCTGCTAATAGAGTCCTTTAATACCTCTATAAAATATAATACTTTTACCTTTACTTTAGCACTAAGCTAGGTAGTAAAGATAATACCTTTAAAGTTACTTCTAATATAAGCTTTAGTAATAATACTCTAACCTAAAGGAGCTTATAAGCCTTTATAATAAAGCTTTTTAAAGGCCTTATTATATAGTAAGCTAATAGATAAGATATAGTTATAACCTTAATAATAGAAGTAGAGCTACTTATACTTACTTAAGCTACTAAGGAGGCGCTTTTTATAAGCTAATTAATCTTATAACTTTAAATATAACTGCTTATATAGTATAGAGACTAATCTATATATATATTAATAAAGGTAATACTAATAAGAGTATAAGTTTAGTATAATAACTAGTAGATAGTAAAGCTTATTATAAGTAAGATTTTATAGCTATACACTAAGCTCTACTATATTAATATTTATAACTACTAGCTATACTAAGAATTCACTAATAGTTATATAGATATTATATATACCCTATTAGTAGAGCTTATAGTAGATAGCCTAATAAAGGCCCTTAATTTAGTAAAGTATAATGCCTTCCTACTCTAGCTTAATATAACTAATAAGAAAGAGGTCTTTAAGGCTAACTATATAAGGGATCTTATAATTAATAAAGCCTACCTATAGGTAGAAATAGCTAAGCCTAATATATAGGTAGTAGAGGAAATAGTCTTATAAGTGTATAAGCTAGTAGGAAAAACCTTCTCTTATGTATACTAAGATTATGTAATAGTAGTACCCTTTCTGCAGCCTATAGAGGTAGTAGAGAAGTCTTTCCTTAAGGGGGTGTATTAAATTAAAGGGTGTATATATATAGGGTGTAACAGTTATATATAGGGTATAGGCCTAGAGATAGGCTTAAGCCTAGCGTAGCTAGCCTTTTGCTAAATACTAGAGGGACTGCTGCAGGCTTCTTCCTAAGCAGTGGGCTCCAGTTATAGCCTTAGGCGCCTAGGAATAGGGTTCTTATAGGCCTAAGTCAGGGGCTAGCAGCAGGGCACTATAGTTACAGTTACACACACATCTCTAAATATACGCACAATTGACCTATTACTGTCACCCTGAATAACCCGATACCTTCCCCTTGTGTTTTGTTGTTTCTAACACTAATTACACCTTATCTTGTCTTACAAACCCCTGCCTAAGATACCCTCATCGCAATTGCCTACCTATTACACCTGTTGAAAATGAGGTATGCGCACAGAGGGCGCTGCGCCCGAAGGGCGCCGCGGAGATCGGTTATATTCGGTCTGGTGCGGCCTGGCTGCTCGGGCGAATACGGGAGTAATTGTCACAGGCTTAGACCTAGGTAACAGGCTTTTCTGGTAGCCTTAGGCACCTAAGAAAGGGGTTCTAAAAGGCTCACTAAGCAGCCTAGCCGCGCTGTAATAGTTACAGACATAACACACTTAATATACATATAATTAATGTATAACCTTAATCCCTATTACTTTTAATAATTAAGAGTCTTATACGCCTAGAAATTAACTATAATAAGCTTAGTAAAGCAATTCCTATAAGCTTAATTTAAGTAAGATATCTAATAATGTAAAAGTTACCCTAAAAACTACCTATAACTAGGTCTTTTAGTTTAATTAGCTAAAATTAAAGGCTAAATTAAATAACCTATAGGAAGCAATTAACCCTACGTAAAAGGGCTTAAGAGCTGCTTGTAAGGCTCTCCCTGCGCTCCTTTAAGCGCTAATACTGCTAGAGCCTAGCAACTACCTTAGAAAGGTTAATTAGAGTAACCCTACTATAGGCCCCCTACTAGACAATAACTAGTGCCTGCAGGCTTCTAATGTCTATAAGCTATTAACTGCTAAGTTAGCTATTTATAAAGACTATTAAAGTAACTATAATTAATAATATAGATTATATACCTACTAAAAGAAGGCTTATAATAAGCTCCTTAAGTAGGTTAGAAATATAGTTAGTGCTAACCTTCTCCTGCGCTGTTATCCTGCTAAGCTAGATCTTAACTCCTAGGTTAATACCCTCTAAGAAAACGTAGGCTAGATAATGTCTAAGAGACGCATTGCAGTATAGGAAGTATATAAAGAGACACTTAATAGCGCTAAGTGTATACACCTAATAAGCGCTAATGCACTTAAGAAATAGATTTCTAGCTAGCAGGCTACCCTTAATAAGGCTGCTATTAGCAGTATACCTAGAATAATAGACATAAAGGACTAGTTTAGAGGCCTTATAAAGGGCCTTTTAAACAGTTACCTTAAGCTATAGGCTTAGACATTTATTAAGATATAAGATAAGGCTATAGAGAATAATACTCTTATAGTAGCTCTAGCAGTAGCAGGAGTCTGTAAGGCTATAGCATGCATAAAGGCGCCTAAGATAAAGAAAGCAGTATATAGAGCCTTTAGCCTAACTAATATAGGAAATAATAATAATAATAACTGTAATTATAATGCAGGCTACAGCTAAGGCTGTAGTTATAGAGGCTGCTAGAAGATATAATTATATAAGCTAAGCGTAACCTATAAGCAATCTACCTTATCTTTAACTAAGGTAATAGTTACCTTATATAAGCAAAGCGTACTTCCTAAGCGTAAGAGGTCTAGTATAGGCGTAGCAGAGATACTATCTCTAAAGCACTCTAGCTATTAGTTATGCTAAGGTAAAGGCTACTATATATCTAACTGCTAGTATACCCTACCTTATAGGCTTCTAGAGGGGTGCTACTTTAATACTATACTTAAGAAGATAATTAATATATACGTTAAACGTAAGCCTAAACTTATAGAGTAGCTATAGTAAGTATAAGCCTATAAAACTAAGAATAACTAACTGTATAGTAGATACTGTAGGCGTATTAAACTAGTATCCTTTTATACTACTAAAAGTAGGTACTACTTAGCTAGATTAGTAATACTAGATTTAGGCTTAACTATCTATATGTTTAATAATACTACTTAGTTTAAGACGCTAAGAGCAGCCCCTATTAGCAATTTCCTCTAGGCTAGCTTACAGTAATTGCCTATTAATGTATACAGTATAGCAGAAATTAAGCTCTATAGGTATAGGGGTAGCGTTATAAAGCTTACCCTATACAATATTACTCTTTACCCTAGGCTTACAGTAAACCTAGTAGCCTTTTAGAAGCTACACTAGTACAGCCTATAGTAGGATACTAGCCTAGGTAACAATTACCTTTAATAGGTAGACTAGTCCTTTATAGCCTACCTTAATAAGATTTACTACTAGTAGGTACTTAACTATAGGCCTTTTAAAGAGGAGGCAGCTTTAGCTATAATAGTACTGCTACTAGCTACAGGCGCTAATAAAGCGCCTCTACTATATAGGAGAAATTAATACATAATAGCTACATATAGGAAGCCTATCCTAGGTAACCTTATAACTTAGCACTAGAGACTTAGCTACCTAAGCCCTAAAGCACTTAAGAGAATTATGAATGTAACTTATAGAGTATGTCTTAAGGGCGCTAAAGGCCTGCCTATACGCTTAATTAACTGTAAGGCCTATGTGAAGTTAAAGGCCTACTGCCTTCCTAGGTAAGCTCCCTAAGAATTAGCTTCTCTAGCTAAACTAGGTAACTAATTTGCAATTAACTTTTATAATCTTAAAGTTAGTTATATAGGGTATATATTCTGTATAATTATTTCTAACTGTAGTATAGGTTATATATAGGACTTTTACCTACACTAAAGGACTACTAAGGTACTACTAACTACGCTTACAGACTTCCTAACCTTTTTAGAAGTCTATTATAACTATTAGATTAAATACCTTAAGACTAATAATAAGCTTATATGCTACCCTAATGTAGTTACTACGCTTAAAGTATATAGTATTTAGCTTAAGGCTAGCGTACTAAATATATAAGCCTAGAATAGGGCTACTAAGCGTATTGCTGCAGTTATTAAGCGTAGGGTGTGTAGTATAGTAATTAATGTATACCTACTAGACATCCTTTAGCCTAAAGCCTATATAGCTTCTATATACCTTTATAACTGTATGCTGTAAGCCTTATAAGGCTAGAAAACCCTATACTAGTTATAGTATAAATACTTCTAGGGAGATAATAAAGCGCCTTTCGCATGCCTAGACCTCTCTTACTTATATGTATATAGTTATAAAGTGTATATGCTTATAGTAGATACCTAACTTTATAGAAATTAGCGCTAGCGCCTAGCCCTATAAGCCTAGATAGGGTTTCTTATAGGCTATACCTCTAGTAACTCCTATTATATATAGAGTCCTACCTATAGTAAAGTCTTTACTATATATAATGTTACGTTTAATAAGAAGATTACCTTTAATAGTAATATTATAAAACTAGTTAATAATATATGTAAATCTATATTATAGGAAATAGCTACTATAATTAAGCATCTTATACACTAAGAATAAGATAAATATAACTTTATATATACTGTAGATAAGGAAGTAGATAAGATTAAAGAGTATGCTAAGTATACTAAAGGGGTAGATACCCTAGCCCTTTACAGTTATAAACCTTAAGGGGTAGAAGGCCTAGCAGGCATGCCTGCTAGCCTCTATAGCTATAAAGACCTACCCCTACATACTGAAGCAAGATTTACCTTAATAATGCCTCTAGTAACGCTGCTACTAAAGGTAACCTTCTTTGCTACGCTTATAGCTACGCTAGGCATAAAGGGGTAAGAGTAATCTTAACTGCTTAAAGACCTTAAGACTCTAATTCCTATATAAAGGCTACTCTAGGAGTCTTTTAAGGCTATATTTCTTATAGGCTATATATACTATAAACCTAAGGCTAAGTAAGAAAGACTAGATAGTACTTATACTCTACTAGTTTAGACTAATTACCTGTTTCTATAGGTAAGTATAGATCTATAGTGTGTGTGTCTATTAGATCTAAAAGCGTACTTAGGCTAAGGCTTAAATAAGGCTAGTATATAGCCTAATTTAGGTTAAGGGGGAGTAGTCTAGGAATAGGCTTATAAGGCGTGTAGTGCTGTAGGCACCTACTAGAAGTAACTGCCTCCCCTTCTAACATTATATAGTTAGCTAGTAAATTACCCCTTTAGAAATAAATTCTTAGAGGCTAAATAAAGCTACCTCTATAGCTATAAGACATTAAAGTTATAGAGAGAGGTTTCTAAGCGCTCTACTAGTAATAATTAGATTCTTAGATATATTTAGGTATATACCTATAAGCTTAATAAGTATAGGCGCCTTATAAAGATAAAGGTAAGGCTTATAATATAAGGTAACTAATAAGCAAAAGACATATAAGATATATATACTGTAATGCTAGTAGGTATATTATTCTAAATACTAATAGCTTTAGCTGCCTAGTTTAATTTAAACCTGCTTTAATATAATGCAGTAAATGCTTTTATCTATACTAATATTAATAAGGAGATTTATATAGAGCTTCCCCTAGGCTATTATAAGAAAGGCGTTATTATATGCTTATAGAAAGCCCTCTATAGGTTACGCTAATCTCCCCTACTATAGCAAAAGCACTTTAAGAAAGGCCTAATTAAACAAGGATTTAAACGTATTGCAGGAGAGGATTACTATTAGCAGAAGGATAAGGTAACCTTCTTCTTCTATATTAATAACTATATATTAGCGTATCTAGATAACTATAAGCCTATAGCAATATAAGAGATAGGCACCCTTTAAGAGAAATACTACCTTAAAGGCAGCTAGGAGCTCTAATAGTTCCTAGGCCTTAAGATCTTATGCGATTAGAAAACATACTACCTCTAGCTCTTGCAGGCTGTATATACAGAGAAGGCTATAAAGCTGCTTCCTACATATACAGACTTATTAAAAGATAAAGCCTGCAAATATATACCTATAGTAAAAGCTAAGCTGCTCCTGCATGTAGGAAACATATACCTAGGTAACATAACCCTATACTAATAGAAGGTTAGTATAATCCTTTATACTGCTGTAATAACGTATCTAGATATTGCTTTTGCAGCTAGTAGGCTTATAAGATTTAATTAGAACCTAGGTAATGCCTACTAGAAAGCAACAGACTGTATATTATAATACCTTTATAAGATATAATACCTCTACCTTTACTATAGCACTAAGCCTAGTAGTATAGATAACACGCTTAAGGTAGCGTCTAACGTAAGCTTTACAGATAACTTAGTTAATTAGAAGAGCTTATAGGCCTTTGTAATAAAGCTTTTTAGAGGTATAGTTGCTTAGCGTGCTAACAAGCAGGACACTGTTACTACTTTAACTACTAAGGCTAAGCTCCTAGCTCTTTTATAAGCTACTAAGGAAGCTATCTTTATAAGCTAATTAATTATATAACTTTAAGTTTAATTACCCTTTAGAAAAATATATACAGTAATATATACTATAGTTATACTGCAGTCTATAAGAATAAGGATATAATATAATAATGCCTAGATAGTTAGCCTTATAAAGAAGGAGCTTTTAAAACTTAGGATAAAGCTATACTATATTAATATTTATACTTACTAGCTGCGTTAGGAAGTTACTAAAGGGTATATAGATATTACCTATACCTTATTAGCTAAGCTTATAGTAGACAGTCTTATAAAGGCTCTTAACAGCCTAAAGCATAAGACTTTCCTTTAGCAGCTTAATATAACTAATAAGAAGGAGGTTCTTAAGTGTAATTGCAAGAAGGAGCTTACTAAAGATAAAGTACGCTTAGAAGCGCTAATAGCAAAGGATAATGTATAGGCTGTAGAGGAGACTTATAATCTCCTACACGCCTAAGCACCCTATATACGCTTTAAAGATAGGAAAGGATATTTGTAGTATATAGGTGCTCTACCCTTTATAATAATTAATTGTGAGGGCTAATAAGAAGCCCTTCCCTAAAGGGGTATATTAAAAATAAGGTATGCGTATAGAGGGCGCTACGCCTGAAGGGTGCTGCAGAGATTAGTTATATTTAGTCTAGTGCAGCCTAGCTGCTTAGGCAAATACAGGAGTAAGGGCCTGATTTTGATGCTGATATAATATCGGAATGCTGAACTCTGTTCTGAAATATTAGTTAGAAACTGAATAAATGCTGCGCTAGACTGTTTTTAGGCTATATTTTTATGATTTCAGTTTATCCTTACAGGTATCCCTGCATTAACTACATACCTCACTTAAAATGACATTTTGCTATTAAAAAACAGCAGATATTTAGGTTTTTTACCCTACTTCCTATATAAATAGTCTGATACTATTATCTAGCTTTAAAAGCACCCTTTAACAGTATTAGACTGTATTAGAGTAGCGACAGTATAGGTGATAATAACGATGACGAGGTACTGCTAGTGATAGCTGCAGTAATAGCAGCTACCTAAGCAGTAACAAGCTGCCTATATAATAATAGGTAGTTAGAAAGAAACGTTATTAACAAGGGTGGCCTAGTAGCTGTGACAGTATATTACCTAAAGCTCCTTTACAGGTTAAAGAGTTATTTCTATAAGCTCTTTTATATAATAAAACACTAGTTTTATACTCTAGTGAAATAGGTAAAGAAGAAGACACCTATCTGTTTATTAAGGTATCTATCACTGCAGCAGAAGATGTTATTTGTTCTACTTCTCTTAGTAACAGGCAGCACCTAGCAGAATGTTGCACATTTCTTTAAGGTTACTTAGTTAATAATCTTAACAGTATAGAATAAGGTCCTGCTATACCTTATATAACTCTATAAAGAGTATGTCTAACTAGTTTATATTAATAAAGTATTAGCAGAAATTAAGCTCTATCTAAAGCGACAGGACTTTGTAGGGTATATAGGAGCTATTAACAGTATACTTATTAGTGCTTAGGTTGCAGAGGACAATTAACAGCTATAGTGCAGTTAGAAAGGCATTATCTTATAAAACGTATTTACTGCAGTCTGCTTTAATAGGAGCTTCTTGTATGTGCTTGCTAGGGCTAAAGGCTTAATTTATAACGCTAGCCTTACTAACTACGCATTTGCTAGAGGTTTTAATGTACTAGCTGGTTAGTATTTCCTGGCAGACTTAGGATTTAGAGGGCGAAATAGGCTTGTTGTTCTGTATCCTAGGACGCGTTATTATCTAGAAGACTAGAGGGATAGGAATAGACTACTAAGGATAAAGAAAGAGCTATATAACTTACGCTACTGTCACCTTTAAGTTATTGTTAAGCAGGTCTTTAGCTGCCTAAAGCGAAGATAGTAGATTATTTAGCAGGCAGTACCTAAGTACTGCATGAAGACATAGGTGGCAATAGTATATGCAGTTACTAGGCTGCATAACTTTATGCTCTAGTACCTAGCTAAAAGAGGTAGTTACCTAGAAGTAACTAGCTTTAGCTTTAGGCTGCTTAATATAAGGCCTATAAAGAGGAGGGTAAATAGGTTATATAGAGGAAAAATAATAGCTTAAATACAGGCTTAAGCAGCTTAAAAGATGTAGAGGAGTTAGATTTGTTAGGCTGTAGAGGAAAATAGGTAAAAAAGTAATGTTTTTTAGAAGTAGGAAAAAAGGAGGGGAAAGTAGTGTTTTTTTATACATAACTACCTAAAAAAACTAGCCTATACCTGCCTATACCTGCCTATACTTAGTAAAAAAAAAACCTCCTTTTTCTAATTACTTAATAATAACCTCCCTTTTCTAACTACCTTTACTACTTAACATTAATATCCCTAGCTAACTCCTTAATATATGCCTTTTTAAGCTTATTGTTAGGTAAGAGATTCTAATATACTACCTACAGTATAAGCTATTTGTTGTGTTTTTTTATTAACTTTTGTGAGGTAGCTAAATACACCTTCTCTAGTAGCTCTGTTTAAAATCTTAAGAAGTCAGTAAGGGCCTTTTAGACTGCTGCCTTATCACGTGAGGGTACCCCTGCTAGCTCCCTCTTGCTCTTGAAGAAGCTCCTTCTAAGGTCCTGTATTAACTGCCTAACGTATACGTTAGCTTTAGCAGCTGAAACCCTGCTTTAGCTACGCAACTTAAGGGGCAGGAAAGGAGATATTAGGCCTAGCTAGCGGAGGGATATTAGTGATGAATTTAGAGTTGATAAGGTAAGTAAGCTGGTTAGCGACTGCTGACTTGTTGTTATTAAGTGACTAAGCTGATTCTCCTCTAGGAAAATAACCTTATTATTATTATTGTTATCCTCTTCCTTATCCTTATCCTTATCCTCCTTATTAGCCTCTTATTAGGTAAATAAGGCAGCTATATAAATACTGTTACCCTTGCTAACTGTAGCTAGCTATATCTCTTAGTATACAGCTAGCTTACCTAGGCCTTTCTTAAAGACCTATCTACCCTTTAGATAATTAGTAAGAAAGTCCTTTTTAGCCTCCTCTAAGCAGTACACCTTACTATCTTCCTTATTGTAGGTATTACCTTATTAATAGGCAATTAATGCTTAGGCATTATACCTCTTTTTCTTAATGTTGTATTTGTTTACTAACTAACTGCTAGTTACTTAGTAGTAAAGAAACTACTTCTCCCTATTTGCCTTTATTGCAAGCTGCTTGAATACTAGCTTCTAGACTGCTGCCTTCTTTATACTTAGGTTGTTATTGCAAGAGAGGTTAAGCAGCTCCTCTATAAAACAAGCTGTCAATTCTATTAACTATAGCGTATAAGCCTTTTTTTGCGTCTAGCTAGTATTCACAATAGACTCTTGGGTTAGGCTCCCTAGGTCTTGCCTAGAGCTTCCTCTAACTTTATTAACAGCCTTACGAAGGGCTTGTTAGCTTTGTTTTGCTAGGTGCTAGGCTGCTAGCAGTTAGATAGGAGGCAGTTGCTAAGACTGCCGCTAACTGCTAGTAGGGAAGTTATTGTGGCTTACAGTAACAGGGCTAACAATAACAGTATTGCTATTAATAGATATTCCTTCTTCTTCTTGCTAATCAGTTATTCTCACAATAATAACAACAACAGTAATAATAATAACAATAATAATAGAGGGAAGAAAAACGACAAAGTGATAAGGGATTAACTACATTAATATGAGGGGAAGTAAAACGTTATTTCGAACGGGCAGGCAGTCAAGGCATAGGGATAGCAACGGTATGTGGGCAGAAATAACCCTTAGGTTTGCTTGGCTGATTAATCGAAAAGGTCACTTTTACCTCAGTACAACCCAACTCCGATATTATATCGGAGGAGCAAATCTAGCCCTAATTGTTATAGGCTTAGACCTAGGCAACAGGCTTTTCTGGTAGCCTTAGGCACCCAAGAAAGGGGTTCTAAAAGGCTTGCCAAGCAGCCTAGCCGCGCCGTAATAGTTACAGACATAACACACTTAATATACGCACAATTGACGCACAACCTTGATCCCCGTCACTTTCGACAACACCTCCACGCCGATGTTCTCCTCACAAAATCCACTACCCGACGTCTTTGCAAAATCCTTTGATTAATCATCGTCAAGAAACCTGTTCGTTCTAGCCTCATGTCACTCTTCTCGCAGCAATCTAATCATTGGCAATCGCACCAGGCGCGCGACCTCATCCCAAACCAGACGGACGCAGCCGACCTCCGTCAACTGCTGGGCGACGATAATAGGAGCCTTGACGCAACCCGCTAAAGCCGCTGCTTTGCCGCAGAAGACTGCATCAGCCATGGAAGAGGTCAGCGAAACGGCCAGGCGACACCAGATTCTCCAAAAGTGCCGAGAGATCTTGGCCCTCGGAGCCCCAAAGGCAATCGGCAAGAGACCTACCGCCTCAAGCACACCTTCAGGCGATTCACCATAGCAAACCCACCCTCGTCGTCTTCTCCTGTCGACCTAGACACTATTGCCGCTGTCCATCGGTCAGCTAAGATTGCCGTAGCTTTTCACGACAAAAAGGCTACTTAACCCCACAGCAGACATCTGGGGTGTTTAGGTAGGGGAGAAGAAAGGGTTTGGCCCAGCTCTGCTGTCCCATTCTCACAATCATGCAATCGATTCTTTAGTTGAGGAGTGTAAACAGCCTGACGGAAAGGGGTTCTTGGCGGATGATACAAACATGTGGGATTCAAAGCACGTTGTAGGAGCAGGGTAGTAGTAGGATGTTAGATATAATAGCTTAGCGGTTGTAATATCCACTAGTTTACTAAATCATAGCCAGACCAGAAGTATTTTCATAAGTATCAAAGACAAAGCAACGTTAAGCATAAGTTATCTGGTATTCTGTGACTGTCTATTACAGGGTGGAAGGAAGGCCTTATGTAGGCTTCTCCTTTAAACTTCATCTTTCACAAAAACTCAGTCATCAACTTACCTACTCTTACTCTTATCTCAGTTTAACTCTAACATGTCTGCTCACTACCCTCACACTAAGACGAATGAAGCTAAATTAGGCTGCTACTGCAGTATCGCCCTACACCCTCCTACAACAACGAGACTTTGACATCAATTAAGACTACTTTAATGCCCTTCTCAAGTATAGAATAAGGCTTTAGAACTGCAAGTTATAGCGCCCCACGCCTAAAGCAGTCATGTCATGCCATTAATACTGATGCGTCTGTCAGCGGTCTCTCGGACCTGATCTCCCTCCTAAGCGGCGCGTCCCGTCTGCCGCCACATCTCGTCCTGGCCAAGGCGAAACAGCTCGCGCACATCTTCTTGGACTACGAGGCTGATCAGACCGGCCAGGCGCAGCACCACGTCGTCCCTCGCCCTACCCCAGCTCTGCTCCCTCTGTTGCTATTCCCTCAAGGCCTCAATCACCGTCAAAACACATAGAGCCGCCGCAATAGACAACACTGCCCCTACTACACTTGTCTTTCTTGCCGTCGTGTAGCAGGTAATTTGAAGGGGGTCGCTTTGATATCTTGCCTGATCTAATCACCTACATCAAGCAGCGCCACCACAGCCACTACTGCCACCTTTGGTAGGTAAGGTAGGTAAGCAGCACCAACAAATCAGCCGATTAGTGAACCAGGATTAGACCAGCCTTACGACTGTATCGCGAAACAACTAAAGCCATTTTTGTCAGCAAAATTCTCGCAAAGGTAAAGGCTACGAGTTTTAGCATTGTGAAAGTTTTAATGCAATGCAATGCTAGTTTACTGCATGTCTTTTAGATACCTATGTTATTGATAGATGTTAGTAATCTACGCTAGGCCTAGCCTGTAGTAGTAGCCTTAGTAGCTTTAGTAGCTGTGGCTGTAGCAGTAGTAGCATTACCCCCCCTGCCCCGTTAAATTACTCGCTACCTATGCTACACCCCTACTCTTTCGCAACTAAACTTTACCTAAGCTAGAGCCTATAGAGAAGCACTCTAATATAATAGCTTTAATCTAAACAGTAAGCTTTTACCTAGATATAGAGATTTATAAATTACTTTCTATATAACGTATAGTAATCCTAGTGTTTTCGAAGGTTATATAGTAATACAGCGAGTATAAGAACGGTAGAAATAAGTATCTTCTAATACTAAGGTTATAAGACTATGTATTCTAGTTCTATGTATAGTTATGCTAAGAATATAACTTGGTACCGATTACCTATTTATCTTTGACACACATTCTTAGCTTGGACTCCTTATCCTACATCCTGCAACCTACACCCTTTAACTAAACTCTTTTACCTAGATCCTGAAGCAGATTTCCTTTAAAAGTACATTGTAAACTATTATACCTTTTGTTCCTTTACATCTTTTACAATGTCCCCTACTCTATTCAAACTTCTTCTTTTCTCTCTTACTATATTTGTAGTTGAGGGTCTTCTGAATACGGTCCCTTTAACCCGAAACGAGGTAGAAGAGTCTGAATTTAAGTCTGTAGATGGCTTAGATGCTAGATATGAGGTAGTTGTCACTGGACCGTCGCATGAAAGGACCTACCATGTATACTCGACGGGGTATCTTATCAGCGAATCTCCAGTTACTGAGTTCCAGTTCCGCCAAATATCACTATTCCCTAAAAAAAGGTATATTCTGGAAATAGCAGCTAGGAACGACCAAGAAGATCAGGATTCACAATTTGGCCAACCCCAATCGCTGGAAACTATAGTCAAGAAGATAAACGATCAACACCAACGCATTAAGCTTGAAACACGCGTATCTTACGTTAACTTTCACCACACTGAACTAGCGCATATAGCTAGTGAACTGTTTCAAGGAGGGTTAGGATCGTATTCTATTTTATCTAGCCAGTTGGGTTGGCCCTTTTACCAGACGTCATGGAGCTTCAGGTCAACAGAAGAACTGTTCAACCCTAGGAACATTAAGAAAATAGAAATAGATGGTTCTAGGCCGGGAGTTTTTAAAACGTATTTCTTTTTTAAGGCATAGTCTCATAGTAAAGAATGTTCTATTTTAGACCGTCCTAAACCCTCTTCAGTTATTGCAGTAGATGTCAAGATGTATGTATGTAAAGTGCGGTTATTTTATAACGACTCTGAGATAGCGGCTTTTAATGGGTATATGTCGCAGGGCGTAGGCCTAGCCTACAGCCTTTGGTGAGATGTTGGCCTACAAGACAGGTACCCCACAGAGTAATTGTTACTTATTCACTTACTAGATCAGCTTTTGTAGACTCTTTACAATACAACCGCACTTCTACAGCCTATTTCAGACGTCTGCCTACAACGTTTACAAGCCTAGCTCCCAACTTTATACAACCACAACCTCGGTTAGAATGTTGAAGACCTAATAGGTGGACGCATTTATGTTAACAATACTTATACAAATCTGAATAAAATAGTAACAGTAACTACTTCACCTAAGGCAGCCCTCACAACACGCCTCACAGAGCGCAGGGACTAGCTAATGTAGTTCTTATAGCTTTAGTTCTAAGCTTATATAACGTCTATCAATACTATTAATACGTTAACCTATCTAGACAACAAAGACGATTCCAAGACAAATACCCTAACCTTGAGATTTTATTCCAGCACATATGCATGCGTTTTCTTTCCTTAGGGGTCGCTAGGAACCGCGCCGTAACCAGGCCTAGAGACCTAATTATGTCTTATTGCTTGACTAGATTGAGATGATAGTTGCGTTTTAGTGGTGCGGTCTGTAACATCAAGTCTGGCTAGTTAATCCTAGAATAGCTGTGCTCCCCCCCATTGCCCATCCCCGTTCCACCGTCTTATCCCAGGCTCAGTCAGCTGTCCAAACGTTCCACGTAATTCTACTCCTAGCTTCATACTGTCTTACTCTCAAAACCATATCCATCTTCAAGATTCCCTAAATGACGACAGTGCTCCAACGCAAAGGGGTCCCTCCTCCTTTAACTTGACGTTAGGAACAGGTACAACTTGCTCGCTGGGGGCAGTCCAAGATGCAGCTACTAGAGAAGCCTCCTCAAGCGCTGCCACGTCGCCGCCAGTATCCTCTATATAGCGAACATAGACGACGTTAAAATTAACGGTAGGAGGCATTGCGTCGGTATGTACCCGCCGCAGCGGTCACGCGCAGGGGTGCCTAGCCTTCGGCGCGGTACAGCTCGTCAATGTGGACTTCGAGCACGTCAAGAAGAACGTATATTACCTATGCCTTTCCTAGAGAGGCATGGCCAAGGCGGCAGGCGTGCAGGTTGATTGACGCATCTCTCATCTTGACCAGAAGGCGCCGTACCACCCCTGATATCATCTTTGAAGTCGGCTTCATATTCTCTGCCTGACGATGGTTGCTGCAGACCAAGAGGAGAAGCAATTCTGGAAGAGACCCGAGAGCTACCACGGCGTCTTTGCGAAGTGATGTATACCTGCGCTTAGGGCTGCAGTAGCGGCAACAGGACATAAAATAACGCCGCTTTGGTTTACTTATACACTTGTGCACCTCGTTTGTTGCAGTTGCTCCGACATGGACAACAGGGACATAAGTTTGCAAGCTATGAAACATACATCTGGCGTAAGAGCATAAGTGTGGCAGAAAGAACTGGCGTTTGTTGGTACTATAGGTTACTTAAGTGAAACGAACTGCTTAAAAAACTGAGACTATTTGTAGATTCTGAGGTGTAGAAGGATGGTTCTAAATGTGAGGAAGCAATCGACGAAGGCTGTGATATAGCTGGCTGAACAGGCCTAATTTCCCAGTGAATGTAGTCTGTATGTTGTGATTGGCCTAGCCGGGCTATGTTACTGCTTCTCATAGATGATCCCATCGATATTCCAGTGGCGTTGGCGTGCGTGTTGGCCCGCAAGGTCCGGGAGGTGTGGGTGCCCGATGAGGGACAGTCAGAGAAGGTCAATACTACGTAGTCAAAGTGTGGCGGTAGATTGATCTTAAGCAGTGCAGTTGTAGTAGGTAATCATATGACGAAACTTGTAGAATAAGGTGTTGTTGGGGACTAGGAAGCGAGGTCGGCGGCGTGATTATCGCCGGCTTCGCTCTTGACCACGGACAGAAGGGAGCAAAGGAGGAAATCGAGAAGGAAACCGAAATTCAACCCGAAAGGAAGAAGGAGAGAAGAGGAGGAGAAGAAGGATGCTAAGGAGAAGGAGGAGGGGTTGAGGGTAAAGCAATAGGAGACGACGAGTGGCGGCGGTTGGCGGCGGGCCGGGCGGGAACAGGCTGTAGGACGACAGCAGTAGCAGGAAGGAAATCAACGTGCATTATGATCGTTCTGGGAGAAGCTGTCTTGGCGAAAGTGAAAAGAAGAAGGAAGAGTATAGTTATAGTAGAAGTGTGTTTGTTTAAGCCGATGGCAGAACACCAATCGTTTGACCATGGAATCTCAATCTAGTCGCATCCAGACGATGGTCCATCGTCGATGGAGGGGACGGAAGCTGACTGACACATGGGCTGACGACAGAAGGTCCGGTCGATGTTGAAGGATAATGTGAACTGTCTGATCTGACGAGTGGCCAACGTCTCGAACAGCATGGTTCATGTCCTGGCGCCGTCTTTTGGCGCGGCCGGTTCGGTTGGCAGCTGCATGCCTTGGATCTGATGACGGCACGGGCTGGCGTATATATGTATGCAGAAGGCTGTGAGTACGCAAATAGGCGGCAAATTCAGAGAACGGGTGGGTTGAGATGGAACGAAGAGGATGGCTGCAGCATCAAGCAGTCCCATCCTATTGGAGGCAAAGGTGGTGGTCGGCCGTGGTGGCATCTTGGGTGCACGAGAAGCGATGAACGCGCAAAGTCACACGAGCCACGTAGTGACGTGAGTGATGCCGCTGAATATATCCGTACATGTGTATCCTCGCCTCCTTTTTGATTGAGCAGGACGCAGGGACAGACTCAGCAACGACGGCCATGCCATGCTACAGGCGGAGATAGATGAACGCTCTGTCGTTGCCGACAACAGCAAGCGCCTATTTAACGCTTCCTGCGTTCCCGTTGTCGTGTCTCTTTTGTCTTATCGTCAGCCGACCTAACCTAGTAGTCTGACGAAAACGTTGGCAGGTAGTTAGCCAGCCGTGCGATGAGTTTTGGGTTGTGGAGAGGTTGCAGTCTCAACACGACTATCGGGAGGGACGGTGAACGAACAATTGATTACTCATGTGGAATGAATTTTCAGCACGAGTAAAGTCTTTAATTACCTACGTATCACCGTAGTTGGTGCGGTTGTTCGATTGTACTGGCGATAGCTTCACATTTATGCGGAAGGTAGGAAACAGAAGGTGGGCCGCTAAAGTGGGGCAGCCGCCGAAGTTGGCCCGTGCCAGCGGCCTGAACACCGATCCCCCGTGCCCCCGTGCCGCCCTCCCCACTCCGATCAGGTCCGTTCCGCTCGAACCAATAGAAGGTCTTAGTCTCGCAGGGAAGTCCATGCGCTGCCCCTGTGGCTAGTGTAGCTGTGGCAGATAGGTACAGTAGCTGCAAGGTGCCCACCCACCGATGCCCTTAGTAAGCGTCCTCCACTGCAGCACTCGAGGGACGTACGTCTACTCGACTGCACAGGTGATGGTACTGGAGGGGAAGGCAACGGGATCGATTGAGAGTGTCGAGATAAGCTGGAGGCGGTCGATAATGCGAGGTCTGTCAGCATGGCAAACTTGCTCTTGCATTACCTGTTTTGGGACAAGCTTCTCAAGTCCGCCGCCATGCAGGCAATCAAGCCTCTTAATCTTGTTGCTTTAGCCGGCTGTCTTGACAATCAATTCAATCGTAGCAGCTAGGGCTATAAATTTCGAGTTAAGCTGTTGCGATTAGGATGGTTAAGATGCCTAGAGACCTGTAGGGGTAAGAGGGTATAACGTCTAGTTTAGGGGATCGTTTGACGATTACACTACAACATTGACTAGGTGGCAGAACGACTAGAGGCTGCGTTAGTAGTGAAGGTATAGCAGTATGTTTATTACTATCTCCTTAGCCTTTCCCCTTACTAACTAATAACTATAGTAGCTACTCTAACAGCGAATCTAGGAGCGAAACCAACGCTGCAAAGAAAAGTTAGACGAACACGTTCAGATACTGAAGCCTAGGTAGTGTGCTATAGTAGAGCAATCTCTACAGTCAGACGAGCTTGTCTGGATCTCAGTGAAATTTCTCTTCTCTAGACATTACATTATTCAGAAGGCACTATCCTAGTAGGCTTTGTTAGGCAGCTCTAGACATACGATTTATCCAGCGAACTATTCCTATACTCTATGATTCTTGAAGACGATTCACTGCGCGAAAAAGTGATTTGGAGCCTTAAAGCAGCACGGCCTCGAATTGAGTTAAGCGATTGCTCTGACAGGACGTTTCTTGTAAGTCTATAAATTTCCTGCCTATTTGCCGGCGATCCAATTGCGACGCCATCGTGGGGACGACCGGCTCGGGAACTCACATGCAGTCGCGACACTTGTTGCTAATCGATCGTCCCGGTCCGCACCCTAGCTCAGTCTCTCTGCAAGATAAACAGGGCGCAAAGGTCTGGCGGTGTCAAACGGGGGGGATGGACAAGACATGCTCGAGATACCACGGCCAAAAATGATTGCGTATGTCCTGCTCGAGGAGCTGAATGGCGTAGACGATGCTGTACACTCCAAGCACAGTTCGGGTGGTGCCGAGATCTACCTCCCTCCAGAGGGTCTTGCTAGAGGTCAGCAAACGTTGGACAAAGTGACAGTCTGGTTAGTGACAGGAAAAGGCGTGGAGAGAATGACGAACCGTGCTGTGGCCCTGTCTGGTCGTCGCCGCGAAAAACCAATGATGGCCACGGACGAACAGGGCTGGGAGATAACCGAGCGTTTCCAGCACCTCCTGACATCGTTTCTGAAGCTCCGGCCCCGGCCTCAGCCCACAGCCCGGGTCCGTCGCCAGCAGCCGCTTCTCAACGACGTGATGGAGGAACCGCCATTGGGCAGCCTGCCACGAGCCCGTCTGGAGCGCCTGCTTCTGCTCGCCATTGTCCGGTCGTTTAGTTTCGATGCAGATGACGATGGGATCGAACAGGAACGGATAGTGGTCGGTGTGGTTGATGGATTGGCCTGGAAGCTGTCTCTGCAACCGATCGATGGCCTGGACTATCGGGCCGCGTTTGTCCTCGACGCTCCGGGGCCGGACAACGATGGCGAAATCGACCATAGTCGACGGATATGAAGTCGATGGGTGGCGATATGGCTTCATTGGTCTGGCGTGCGTGCTGAAACAATGGGGTCAGCGTCGGTCGAGCAAATGAGAGATGTAGAGAGGGCCTTGAATCAGGCGTTGTTGACGCACCAAGAGTCGAAGTCGACAAGCTGGTTCTTGCGCGTGTGGCACCCATGAAGACCTAGACGAAGCAAGGGGAAATGTACAGCGCAATTCCAACTGTGCTCCGTGTGCTGAAACTCTTGGCAGAGCGATGCCTCCTGGGTAATCGCAAGCAACGTCGTCAATAGCTGGCGTTGGCCCCAGCCGGTCTCTCTCCCCGGACGTATCGAAGGCCCCTCTCCCTATACGGGCGATCTTGCCATTTCTAGCAGCATCTTCGAATTCGCTCTGCCATTTGGTACCAGTCTGTCAGCCCTCACAGCCATAGAACACCACAGAGAAACGGGCCACCAGCACAAAACAAGACTAGCGAACCTGCCACCTACCTGCATGCTAACAGGAAGCAGGCCCTCGACGCAGCCCAGGTATTCCATCTTCTCAAACAGAGCAAGCAGTGGCCCTTTGGGTATACTGTCTGGCCTCGTAAAGGGTCTCGTCTCGAGGGGTTCGTTGGCGCCAAGGGCCATTTGGGCGAGCTTCTTCGTCGGGGATGACCGACCAGACACATCGGATTGGGTTTCCGAGGACTCGCTGGGCAACTGGCTGGACGATGACGGCGGCGGTAGGTTGTTCTGGTAGATGCTGCCCGGTCTGGGTGTCGCATCAACATCCTGGGCGACGGCGTCTGTCGTTACGTCGTCGGATGTGTGGCCTTTGTTCTGGAGCTTAGCCGTCGGCGTCGAGGGATGATGGTATGCCACGTTCTCGGAGACGAGGGCAACAAAACCGGAGGAGGAAGGCGCAGTTGTATCTGAGGCGGGGGGCGAGATGAGTTGTGCGCGCCGCTTGTGACATCTTCGGCCGGCGGTTTGGTGGTGGTGATGATGGCAGTTTGCCGGTCGGTCGGCCGCGTCGCCTAGGCTGGCGCTGGCGCTGGCGCCAACGGGGATTTGCGATAGCCAGGCCGAGATGTCGACAGGTCTGGTCCACATCAAGAAGGATCAGAAGACATCATGCATCGTAGGAGAGAGGCAGGCGGCAGGGGTTCTGGGGTTGAGGATGGTGGTTGCGGGGTCGAGGATGCCACAGACGATGTTCTAGTGCTGTCTTGAAGTGAATTGCCCAGTTTTGTCAGCGCGGGGGGAAACCACTGGTGGTGTTTGGTTTCTACAGCAACACTGACCACACGTGCCATGTCCCCCACTTATTTACACCCAGCCGACCTGGGTGCACCCGTGCAGCCGTGCCACACCCCCACTTCCGGTAAGTGTGGCTAGTAAGAGCGAAGCAAAGGTGCAAGGTACAAGTTTCTTCTACACATGTGTGGAGTACTCAGCACAGTACACGTGTAGTGCACTAGATTGGCGTCGCTAACACGCTTCTGAGGGCTGCCAGGCTTATCGCTTGTCGCGTTGTTAAGTCGCGTCGCGTCGCATTGCCTACCTTAGTCGATTGTGTGTTGCAGGAGTGTCGAAAGCGACAGGGATAATCGTGCCACAGCAGCACATATTAGTACAGGGTAGGTACTCGTCCACACAACCCACACTCCGCCGAAGTGTGAGTTGTGTCACGTGTGCTACTCTAACGGACGAGTACAGAGTAGGTAGTTGTTAAAAGTGCTAGCCTCGGGAGTCGGACCACCCATACGGTGGATCCCCTGCCGCAACCCAGAGATTCTCCGCCTATTCTCCTGCAATCCCAGTAAATATGGGCCAGTATCACATAATCTCTACTCGCATTCGCAACCTGGAGTAGATATGGGCTGGTATCTGCGCATAGCAGTTTGACAGGTTGACGGTTGACGGTTGAACGGTTGACAGCAAAAGCTGCGAGCCACGCGACCTGCAATACTCGTCACACTTAGGAAATCCTTCTCAGCAATTAATGCACACCTGCAGAACGACGACGATACACGCGAGGATATGCACGATGATGCATAGCGATGTGGTTTGTTCACCGAGTGCTGTGCTTGCTGTTGGCTGCTTTTCATATCCATGCAAATGCACACACAGGCAACTGATGGTCCCCGCGAGCGCACGCACGTCGTATGACCGATCGACAAACATGCTGCCAACCTACAGGAACAACGCCGCAAGCAGGACACAGCAAGAGTTGAGAGGGTATGTGGGGTTACGTAAGAGAGGGGGAAAGATAAAGAATGAGCGAAAGGGAAAATATAGGTGAGAGACGAGATCGTTGCGACGCGTGTGAGTGCGAGAGTAAGTATGAGTGTGAGTGAGAGTGTGAGTGAGTATCTTGGAATTTCAAGAGAAAAGAGCGCGGCAGAGAGAGAGAGACGGTTTCGCAGCGGAACAAACATAGGACATACAGCTACCTGCAGTGGCTCCTCCCTCTTCTCCTCTCCCCTTGAGATAAGATGTGACATAAGTCGACTGTGTGTGTGAATTTTGAAACAGGCCCTGGGTCCTGGGCCTGGGCCTGGGCCTGGGCCTAGGCCTAATCTCTGATGCCCGTTTGACGCAAAAAAAGGCGTGATGTAATGAAAGGGTGCCCATTCTCAGTCCATGGCCGATGAAGACAAGAGGCCCATGACTGATGATGATAAAAAAGCCCATGGCCGCGTTTGAAGGCTCATGTGAGCGCCTGTGAATGTCACTAGAGAGCGAGTCTGTGATGTCAAAACCAGTCCGAACAACTCCTTTCAGACGGACTTAGCCGCGACGGCCGGCTTAATTCATAGGGTGTCTGTATGTGTGTGCGTGTGTGGAACAAGACGTGCCACACACACACACACACACACACACACACACACACACGCACACCGGGCGTCGCCATCTAGGTAGAACAAGGAGGGATACAAGAAGCGCCGAATAGGCCGTCGCCCATAAACCCTAAAACGGTTTTACTCACCGTCTACTAGAGAACGTGGTTGAGTTCAGGGTAGTTTACATGTCGCTTGGAGTCCCTGAAAAGAAGCTTCCAAGGCATCAGAGACTTGGTTAGAGACAAGCTTGGTGAGACAAAAAGGTACCAGCGAAGTGACATACTAGTATTATCCAATACAGACAACAAGTATGGAAATTACTTATCTATGCCGTGCATTACACTGCCGTTTGTTCTACCTCTACCTGCGCTAGCGAGTAAGATCTTTACGAAGAACTCCCTTCTCAAAGTAGCTGAGAGTCCTCATAAGTGCTCCAACTAAAGGCTACATAATGATGATGGGTCTTGAGTTTGACTACCCTAGGCAGTTGCATGAAACCCTCGCAATACCGTCAGTCGCCGCGTAAGCTGCCTCCACCCTTTCTTGCTCACTTACGATATATACCTCCTCCAGCATTTATTAAATTAGCGCAGTTACATAACAGGGGTTTCCATAGGCCGGCAGTTACTGGATTTGTCACTGCTGACGCGTTTGACAGGTAACGCTTGACGCTGATAGGCCTATACTCCCGGCCTAAGTTATTGGCGAAGAAGACCCCCTTTTCCCACGAACTTAGCCGGCAGTTAGCTCAACAGGTTACTGCTAGTTAAGTGTGTGAGAAAAAATTGTCCCTTTTCGCCAATGACTCAAACCGTAAATTTAAGCCTATCAAGGTCAAGCATGTAACATGCTTACTTTGCCTATCATCCGAAAGCCAAACTTACATTATAAACTTGAATCAGTGAAATCGCAAACATCTTGGATGAATTTCACAGCATAAATTCCCCTTAGCCCACTGCGTTTTATCATCTCATTTACAGTGGTGCTACTGACAATTCTTTACTGTTATCCTCTTCTAGTGCAGTACAATCAACAATCACAATGAAGTTCTCAACTCTCACCATCGCAAGTCTTCTCCCATTCGCCTTCGCTAAACCAATTGAGAACTTGCAGGATTCGCCAGGTAGGTCCCATTGCAATTGTAACAATGCAGGCGCTAACACGGCTACTTGAATTTGCAGCTATCTTTCGCCGGGCTATCTGCAAGAACTTTTTCCTAGCCAAGCAGGATGGTTCAGGCCGTGGTCCTTACACCTGCTGTTGCTCGAACAGTCCGTGCACCGTTCGTTGGGGTTACACTGCCACAGCCTTGTTAAGTGTCTACTTGGCCGGTGATTGGAATCTTGATAAAAAGTCTGGAATGTATGTTGGTTCAGATGGTGCTTGCTAGAATAGGTAGTTTATTGCTGGGTTGTGCAGATCAGACCTCTAGGGATAGGGGAAGGGATCAGGATTAAAGTGGTGGGCCTGGGCTACCCTGTTTTACCTCGTCTAGGGCGACCACCACCAGCCCATCTATACATCCTTTTTCTTTTCCTGCCAACTTGACAAACAAGGCAAAAATGAGAGAAGACCTTATGCCTCTTGATAGGTACACACACACATACAGACACACTAGACTCGGCCTTTCTCTCCCTCCTATTTCCACTATCACGTCCTGTCTGATCTCTTCTTGCATTTCCTCGCGCCGTCTCCTCATCGCAGCCTCGGCTTTATGCCCCAGCACTTTTTCTACCTCGGTCCCCAAAGCTTTCAACCATCTCGGGTCGATCTTATGAAGTACAGGATACAGGCTCTAGTCCCCTTGCTCGACGGTCGCCCTCGCCGCGCCCATACCGAGATAGGCGAACCTATCTAGCTACGTCACATCGTAGTCCTCGTATCTCGGCAGCCCGATCGTATCCATGTAATGCGGGCATCTCCCCGGCCAGATGGATCTCAGCCTTCCGATCCCGTCCTCGATCTCCTTGGCAAGGGCGACCAGCGCCGCCGGGTCCTTCTCAAAGCCTTCCTTCTCGGCCGGGGTGGCTTAGGGTTAGTTCAATCAAGCAAGCTCTCGTCTTGGGAATCGGATTCGGTCAGCGGTGGTAGTGTTGATAATGAGAATGATGCTGCTGTCTGTGTCTTGAAATTTAATCTAGTGTAAGGTGGAGAGTACAGGTAACAGGCGAGGAGATGCAAGCGGCAGCGTGTGGGATTGTGCTCGCTTGCTCCAGTGTATCGACGCGGTCGTTAGGTACCTGCCTATGTGGCCGACCTTATTGGTTTAATTTACTGAGTGAGGCCCTCTGGCTCTGCGCTAAGCCTGTAGGCTGTAGCAGACTCTCAGTTGATGCCGAGCAGCCAAGCCGAAGTCGGACTGTAATCCCCTATTTCCGAGCACGTCTGTGGCGCCCCTTTAGCGCCATCCAGGCGCAGTGCCCTCTGTGCGCAGACCTCAATTTCAACAATACCATGCGTATCCTAATTTTAGCACTCAGCTCCAAGTTTACTTGAGCTGCTAGATTTAGATACTAATTGTAAGCTATTAAGGCCGATCTATATAAAGAAGGCAATTTAAAGCAACTAAAACTTCATCTGCTTATGTATGCCAGCGCTTAAAGTTAGCTAATAAAGGAAACACCTAGCTAACTAGTGAAGACTTACTAAAGACCTCTACTTCTTGGATATAAAAACGTTTTACTCCAAGTCATACTTATGCTTTGCTCTGATTGAGTTGACAACGCTACAGCAGAACAACGTGTGCTTTAGTGATTCTCTTACGACGTCTATTGCCGCTTATCAAAACAGACATCGCCCTTCATTATTCTAGTTCAAGAAAACATGCGCTCCCTCTCGACCGTCTTTGTCTTTATGGCCGCGCTGGCTGGCCAATCTCTTGCTCGCTCATATCCCGAGAACCCGGCCTGCAACGTTCCGTGTGCTCACGTCTCTGCAAGCGCCGACTGCCCCCAGGTAAACGGCACCACAAAGGAAGACGCCGACCAACTTGACGGGCCCAAGTTCAAGTGGGCCAAAGGCTTCTGGTCGACGCGCGGGAGGGAGGGCGCTGTAGTCGAGATTTTGATGAACGACTGCACGCTTCGTACGTTCCAAGGCCGCCCCACTTTTTGCGGCGTGTGGATCGCCGGCAAGGAGGGACGGGAGAAGAGACGGGACCTGACTGAACGGGATGACCCGGCTGAGAACACAAAGGTTGAGCACGCGCTGTTGGAAATCCCCCATGAGGATGGCTGCTGCAAGATTGATTCGGGGCTTTGCGAGAACATCGACTGGGCGCAGCTCTGGCGGATAAAAAAGCAGCTTAGACCTGCAGGTGGTGTGGCAGCCATACCACCAGGTTGGTAGTTCAGGGGGGGGGGGGTGTTCCTGTTGAAATTGAGGGATGCGCATAGAGGGCGCTGCGTCTCAAGGGCGCCGCAGAGGCGCCTAGCGATTAAAGGGTTGCTAAGAACTTGGTTTAGTAGTTAGGCATACTATAATTTAACACCTTCTTCTCTTACTGTGCTCAACATGATCCCTACGACTGGAGCGATGGTATGTAACCTAAGTTGAGGACTTGAGGTAAATTGAATGCATTACCCTTGTCGTGTATTTACTTCTTGTATGCATCCTGCTGTACGTCGGCAACGACTAGGCTTCCATACCTAGATTGCAGCCATCTTGTCATGCTGTCGGGTACCAAGACTTGCTTGTCCGTCCGTCCGTCCGTCCCGTCCGGTCATCCCACCCGTCCCGAGACCGCCAACACCAACTTCCTCGACGACTTCTCCGACCAACAGCGATGAACCTCCTAAGAAGGCTGACGGCGATGGCGGCAATCCCTCATGCTGACACTCCCCTCACTCCCTTCAAAGTGGCTCAAGTCTTGGAATTCTAGAAAAAGAAAAAGAAACCCTTTTTGAAAAAAAAAACCACCCAACCTAATCTTTCGCTTGATGCTCCCTCGTCGCAACGTGACCTAGGAGCAGGGTCGGCTTGTCGATGTCCATGGGCGCACGCGACGCTGGCTGCACTGACAAAAACGCACAATATTACGCGCAGGGCCAGCACCGCCTTATAATTTAAACAGGCATCTAGAGGTCTTGATACTTTTTCCTGTCTTGAGTTGAACCTATGGGACATGCCTGTCTGCACGGACCGAGCAGTTACACACAAGTATCGCCATGGACAATCCAGCAGTGGTGAGGTAATTAATACTTGGAGATAGGGGATGACCATTTTAGCATTACTGCTGCAGACAGGTAATACTCACAGAGTAATTACTACAGGCTTAGCTTTAGGCAACAGCCTGTGTAGAGGCATTTAGTGCCCCAAAAAGGGGCTCCAAAAGGCCCTGCTAAGCAGCTAGGCGAGCCGCAGTTCAACGCAATAGCTATATACACAACATCTGTACTTGGAATATGCACTTTTCAACTTTCGACAGTAATAGCCGCCGCCGCCGCTCAGTAACGCCTTTAGCAAACCCTTTCCCATGCGCCTCAGGCTCCACAAAGCCTGCTGACAGGGGCACTTTACTCTCTCTACAGCGTACAGATACATTATACAGGAGAGTGACTTGCAACTCTAGCCTTCTAGTGGGGTGACAAAAGTATGGAATCACCTCCACAGAACCCACACAAAACTACTTATTTCTATTCTTTATGACTTAGTATCTAGAGTAGCTAAAAATATAGAGAAAGTAGTATTAAATACTTTAAGTATTATATAATCTACTATCTAGGTTATTTTATATTTCATCTCTTAGTATAGCTAAATATAAAGTATTGAAAGTAGTAAGTTATCTAGAAAGAATTTTATAGTGTATTATAGAGTAAAATACAGTATAGATAGCACTGTTTTTCCTAGTAGACTTTTACTTCTATTTACCTCTATCACTTTCTTCTTCTATATACCCCTAACTATAAGACTAAAATAGAGTAAGATAAGTATCTATAGGTAGTTTATATAGTTAAATAACTATATATAAGTTATAAAGTATAATTTTATACCTAAGTTACTAGTGTATACTATGTAGAGAGTAGTGGCTTTAAGGTGGCGCACTGTAGGGGGATTCTATACTTTTGTCACCCCACTGTACATTTGAGTTTTTTGCACTTTCTCCAGTCGTGCGCAACCACATTCTCCCGACGGGTATGTTCGCATGGGTAGTAAAGCTCACCCTTCGCATTGGGGCTTTTAAGACTGTTTTTATGTTAGATACACTTTTTATGCACTATAGAGAGACAAAAAAATATGAGACAAGACCACAAGAAAGCTGTATCCAAGCATCGCTGCATGTCAAAAGGGCTGGAGAACAACGCAAGAACACAGAGGACAGGACGTACTGGATAGGCGGGCACTTAGGCGGACCCTTTGCCCTATAGCTGCCACTACTAACGACGACAGGGCGCGCATGGCTGCCAGGCTGAGACGTAAAGGGAATAGCGATAAGGAGCAAGATAATCCTAGTGGTGTACATGATGCTGCCTTCTCTTTTCTTTTTTTCTCCGGAAAAATGGTGACAACTTTAGAAAGAGAAAAAAAGGTTGATATCCCTTCCTGCGCTTTTCCTGCAGGAAAACCCGGGGTGCTTTATCCCAATCTTACTGCCCACCCCCTTTTCAAGCCGGCAAAGCATGGCGGCATTGTGCCTTGCCAGCGGGCGTCATGTACTCAGCACGCTTCACTCTAGGCTAAGGTTTTGGCACCTGCAGGCAGACTGAAATCCTTGTACTGCCAGTAGGAGTAATCGCGCCCCGATCTACGATCCACCATCCGGACAGCTCCCTCGGGCTATTCTCCGTCGGGGATTTCTCTGGCGGGGGTTAGTCTAGAACCAGTCACAAGTCGTTGATAAACAGACTTCATGCAAGTTATCCCTAAAGCTGCAAAGCGGTGATTAAACCAAGGTTTACTGAGCAGGGTGCATGCACTACCGGCCGAGATCCATTGCCCTTCGGGGGTTCTTGTTACCCAAAACTCTATTACTAACCAGTCACCGCAACTCAATTTTTGCGTGCAGTCTTGACGAATCGAGCTCCCAAGAGTGAGTTTGAGCTGTACGTTGGGGCGACATAGTTTTAAAAGGCTCGGTCCTTCTAGGTTGTCCTCCTCGTATGAGCAATATAATTGGATAAGACTGATTACACACTCAATCGACTAATCAATCATAACTTCTTTAAGCTAGACAGCACTGAGCAGGGCATGCATCCACATGCAGGTTAGGTCAAGGTTCCCGGTTCCCAACTTCCTGTCGTGACCGTTGGCGCAGCCACACTTATCTAAACATCAGTACAACTGGCTATACAACTTAAAATGTCGACAGCCTGATCTGACAAGGGTATGGCTAGCAAGGACACTACTTACCCCGCAGGCAAAACTTACCGTATCCGGTATACCATCGTAGATAATAGGCCCCAACTGCCAGGCTAGCGGTCATTCTCGAAACAACCACAATGTTTCCCCAACGCACTTAGCCAGCAGTTTTTACTATCTGCTGGAAAAGGGCTAAACTACTCAGCCTAACCCTGCACGATCTAAGTTAACATTATATGTAAAAAGCTTGCTGTGTAAGTGGTTATGCTATAGTATGCTGCAAAGTGACCCAACCCGCTTGCCCTGATCTGGGGTTTGCCTGCTTCTTGACATACAGTCGTCTAGCTGACTATCGTAGCTGTAAGCAGGTCGCCCCCCCCCCCCCCC